>NW_015149047.1:308536-316036 GCF_001465965.1 Polistes dominula | reverse complement strand
TGGTTTCCATTCTCGACAGTGAACGGTTCGACCAATTATATTTTCTTCTTTCTTCCTTTCTTTAGTTTTTTTTTTTAATACATTTTTTTTATTTATTTATTACTTATCTTCAATCTCATTCATATTGTTATTACCTTATCGGGATTTATTTATTTCAATTTTTTTGTTTGTTCAAGTTTATCAACTGATTTACATATTTTTACATATTTAACATAAAATTTTGTAAAAAGTTTCTTACCAAGATCGTAGAAAATCGAGCAACGTGTTTTCAGTGTGATTTCTTTGATCGTTATTGATCGTTTCATTTCTTTTTATTTTATTTCTATCGTTATTTTTACTTTTTTTTGGTATTTTGTTTCAAGTTGGTCGTGAATTTGTAGGACTTGTTTGTTGAAAAAAAGGAAAGAAGAAGGATCGATCGTGGAACCAAGGACGAGAAAGGATCGTAATGGTTTTTTTGTCTCAGTGTGTTCTTTTATATTTATAATTTTGTTTTAATCTTTTTTTTTTTATGATAAATTTATTGACTTTTCTTTTTTTATTGGCTCATTTCTTCTTTGCTTTGCTTTTGCATTTATTCTTTGAGGAAATAATTCTTTACTTTTTCTTCTACTTATTTCCTTTTTTTTTTATTTTTTTCTAATATCTGTAATTTGTTTATTTGTGCATGCAGCAGTTTATACTTATGGGATTTGTTTTTTTTACCTTAAATGATTAAGTGATCAATTGGAGTGATCAATCGATCATTAGAAAGTGGTTTCAAGTTGTTGGACAAAAAGTAATAAGCAAAGAATTGATTATATATTATAGAATTTGTCTTGTTTTATACACACACACACATTTTTTTTTGTTAGAATAAATAATAGTCATAAATAACTTCCGTATTTTATGAGACAAAGAATGGCATTTCTGTGACTGATAAGTGCAAGACACCTTTCATGCAGTCTTTTTTTTTTGCACCCTTTGCAATTGTTCAACGTATCTATTGAATTTTATTTCAATTTGCTCCTTTAAAAGGTTCATCAAAGTTGGAAATACGTCTCTGCACTCGGTTCATCTTTTAAAATCGTATCTCCAGAAACGGAATTTGACAAACCAATTTTCTGACTGGACAGTCAGACAGTTATCAGTCCTGTACTGTGTATACGCTGTATATTTTTTCAGTTGCCACTTTAGTGCTGTTGCCTTGTTTCAATTCTTAAAACATTACATGTCGAATATGCACTTTTTACTTATCCATTTCAGTGGTTAAAAAAAAACTGTAAAATGTAATATTGATTGCATAAAAAAGTTAACAAAAGACTAAACTGAATCTTCATTTATACAGTGATATCAAAAATTCGTTTGTTTCGGTGACTTATAATAGGTAAATACGAAAAATAGATTCTACAGAAGTTACTTATGACTCGACCTAATATTTTTATGTGCTTTTTTTCTTCTAATCATTTATTAGAGAATAATTTTCTTAGAAAATATCAATGAATTATCTTATTTACTTTTAATGTCTAAACTTTCGTTCTTGGAACATTAGTAACACAAATCTAAACTCGATAGTATATCACATTACAAGATTTCTTCTTAATCAAAAGACCAACTAAGAATAATTTGATCTAAATAAACGCGCGTGTGTGTGTGTGTGTGTATATAAAATAATCTACTTACTAATGTTACTTGAAAACAGTTAGAGAGATTAAGTTCACGTTCGAGGGTAGAAATAGAAATAGAAATTGATATTACTTGTGGTTAAATTATTTTTTTGTTTGTTTCACAAAGGACGAATGGTATGATTAGAGAATAAATAAAATAGAATAAAATAAAAACAATGAAGGAATAGATAAAAATAGAAAAGAATGCAACCGTGGTGATAAATTATCTTATCTAGTAACCGATTACCATTCGTCATCTCGCTGTCTCCCATTTCCTGCAAGAGAATACGTTTTGCTAAGCTTCCGCGAACTATTATCGTTTATTCGTTAATTATACATCATTTCCTATCGAGAAATAGAATGAAATTGACCGTGAACATTTTACATACGTGTAAGTGTACACACATGCGTGTGTATTTCCTAGATCTTAATCAAAATAATTAGAAAAATATTTGACGAATTTGAAATTTGTGTATTAAAAGTTTTGGTACTTTCATATTAATGTCACCGCAACAAAATTGATGAAACCCTGACGCAACTCTGACGAAACCTTGACAAAACCCTGACGGTTGTTTAGTGCGAACAACAAGATTGCTCTTTATTGGCGCATTAGCAAAATTTTTGTTGCTATGGCGTTAATACGTAAATACCGAAGTTTTAATTTACATAAATAATTTGTAATGAATGCAAAATTTTTCATAATGAAAAATAGACAAATTGTGAATAGAAATGTTCTCTGAAAAATGTCTATATTTTAACGATCATAGTTTTTTTTTTTTAGTTTCTAAGCAATCACAAGAGATAAATCTCTGTGAAATAACGTAGCCACACGGATTATTATTATTCCCTTGTTTTTCTTTAAACGGTTCACCATTCGTCTTTTCCTTTTATGGTTACATTCGAGAGAGAGAAAGAGAGAGAGAGAGAGTGCCCAAGCTTATGGTTTATGCCTTAAAAAATATAATTGCTCGCGAAATCTTTTATATTTTTCCTATAAGTACGTAAGTTCGTCGTATACGCGTAATTTTGATCGAGTAAAGTGAAAAAGAAAGTGACTTTTCTCTACTTTTATTGATAAACTTGTATTCTTTTTTTTTTTTTTTTCTTTCTTTTTTGGTAGATTATTCTCGCACAATCATCTTAAAACGTCTTAGAACAATTCTCTATGAAATAGAAAAAGGAGAAAGGTATTCGTAGATATTGTTATTCCATGCAAATTCACATTTTCTCCGGTTTTTCTTCTTATCTTGTTGTTTTTCTGTTTTGTTTTGTTTTTTATTGTTACTTGCACTTTCCTATAACTTACGAGTTATTTGATTTTCTATGTACCACACACACACACACACACACACACACACACCTTTTCTTTCATTTATTTTCTATCTTATATCTTAGAAAATTGTTTTAACTTTCATTATGAAGCATGTAACACGATACGAATATTAATTAATTGAAATCATTTTCAATGATCGTTATTATTTTAATTGAATATTTATAAATTTGTTAATAGATCAAAATATTGTTAGAAAACAAAATATAATACAATGTGCATGCGTGCATGTATACATGTATATAAGTAATTGACGTTCATGGTCTAGTAGTATATATACCACAGTATTATATACTTTGGTATATATATATATATACTTGAGTACCTATTCGCATACCAGACCAAACTTGCTGGTTGTACTTATTACTAAAGATTGCACGTTACTTCTCTCGTTACATCTTATATGGTTGTGCATAAACGTACACATAGATACCTTACACACATAGTCCATACACCTCATGGTAAAGTATATATATGTATATATGTATATAGCATGTTGTCTCGGACCGTATATCGCTTAATGCCGCTTGCAAATCTAATTAGCCGCACTTTCGAATATTCCGCAGCTCATGGGCACGTTTTCCCGCGGTCCAGACACTCTCTTCTCATTTTTTTTCTTTTTTCTTTACTTTTATCTCTGAAATTTTTTTTTACGTTCTCTCAAGGGAGAAGAGAAGAGAAGAGAAAAGAGAGAGAGAGAGAGAGAGAGAGATATAATATTCTTTATGCTACGATGTGAGATGTTTGTGAAAACTCGCTCGTGTCTCGTCACGCTTCTCGATTACGTCTCTCTCACGTTTTTTTTTCTTTCTTTTAATCATCTTCACATATCGTGCATTTAACAACGATAACTGGAGAAACTCGTTACTTATTTTACGCCGTATAATTTTTTTCCTCGACTAATTAATTCATCACTTTTTCAAAGATCTATTTTGAAATCTGTAAAACGTTGATAAAGTAATATCTCGTTGTGAACGCGACCCTTACGCTCCTTGCATTGTAATTGCATTGCAATTGTGATTTCTTTTTTTCTAGTTAAATTTTCATTTAGCAATAACAAAATATTCAATCATTTTTCTTCATTATTATTTAAAACAAATTCATTCGCGATAAATTGTCCAGCGTACAAAAACAAAACAAAAATGTACAGTGTTTTTGCGAGACAAGTTTTTTTTTCCTTTTTTAAATTAATTTTCAAATAGGTTATTTTTTCTTTTTTATTTTCAAATGCAATTAAAATGTACTGAATATCTTTTTTTTTTTTCAATGTTTCGTTTTTTGTTCATAAATCAATTGAAAATAAATTTGCAATCATTTTCTATCGAACGAGAGAAAGAGAGAGAGAGAGAGAGAATAATACTCGGACCAAATAGGACGAAAATTCACGTGAAAAATGAATAAATTAATATAATTTCGTATGGTGATGGTAGTAACAATAAAAACGTAGTATAAAAAAATAAAAAAGAGATAGAATCGATCGTGCGTAGAGTTTTGAAAAGGCAATCGTTATAGCTCTCTAGCTCTCGGTGAATATTTAAACGTCGGCATGGTGGTACTCATGGTAGTAACGATTTTACGCTCATGTTCCAGTCCTTTTCTGTATTCATCACATCGCGTCCAGTCAATGAACCGTGATTCGATATTGGCTGCTAAGTGTAACTCGATAGTACGATCAACGTGTCTTTCTCTCTCTCTCTCTCATGAGACTGCAGTTTCCGTTACATAATATCACGGAGTCTGTGCTGTGGTTAACTTTTAGTTTAAAAATCAAATCAATGTGGAAAATTAATCATGAAATTAATGAAATAACATTCGCATCATTTTTTAATATCAAATATCATTTAATATGCAACAAGGTTTTCTTATTTTGTTTTTTCTTTTTGGAAAAACTGATCGTTCAAACTAACCAACCACCATTGCTAAAGTCTTTTTAGAAGAAATAAAAAAAAAAAATAAAACTGGTAGTAGGAAGAAGCTTTTTCTTTTTTTTTTTGTAATTGTTTAATATTCTTTGAAATTCTTTAGAAAATCCCTTTGAAATTACTTTTGCTTTTCTATTAGAAAAACAACACCATAGACCCATCACTCGTTTTCCCTGAAGTGTCCTAGTAAAAGCTTTTTAACTATTTATTTTTCTTCTTATAACTTTCATTCTATCTCGAACGGTTCTAATTGAAATTCTATGTTGACAATTTATAGTCATAGTGTGCTTACGAATATTTCTTTTTTCTTCTTCTTCTTCTTGCTTTTTTTTTTTTCATTTTTCAATCAAAATAATTTCAATGAAAATTAATCAAACACACTTCGTCGTTTCACATCTTCGTTGTGTCTCGTTGCATTCATCTTTGCTCAATCGTTCGTTGCAAATATCTTTTTCTCTTTGCTTTCTTTCTTTGTTTATAATAAAAATAAATAATAAAATCATTTTGTATTTATTTTTTTCAATTTCTTTTCATAATCTCGAGAGAGGAGAACAGTACGTCATCATCATGGTCGTCAATCTTGGCTTCTTCCAATGATTCCAAA
This sequence comes from Polistes dominula, assembly GCF_001465965.1. Next base: position 310,534 of record NW_015149047.1, on the reverse strand, counting down.
GATTCATTTCCAATACACACACACACACACATTCGTTCATTCGATTTAGGAGGTGCCACTACGTTACAAAAACACCATAAATATTGTTTATTCTCGTATTTAATAAGGTGTGATGTGTCGTAGTGGTATTTTCTATTTCGTTCTAACTTCATGCGAAGATTTATTACGGAGAGAGAGAGAGATCATTTTTCGTCTTCTTCTTTTTTTCGAGGATCGATGAAGAATATTCGATGGATCGAATTTACCTGATCGAATATCATCAGATATCTTTAAGTTTATCATTGATTATTTTTTATTTGTATTATTTAGATTATATATTTTACAAATATATTATAATTTATATATCGTAAGTTTGTAAATGTAATATACAGGGTGATGGGGGTAGTGGTGGTACAAATGAGAAGGGGGTGATTCTACATAAAAAAATAAATCGTGCGTGCACTTGATCATGTCTCGTTAGAACGAACCTACGAGCTTTTCAGAAATACCCTACGAACTATTTCAGAAATATCCATCCTACGAACTTTTCAGAAATATCCACCCTACGAAGCCTCAAACGAAAAATTTCTATTCTATATTTCCGATGTATTTTTTCATGTAAAATCACCCCCTTTTCGTTTGTACCACCAGTTACCTCTCGCCCTGTATATTTAATTAGATTTGTATAGATAATGTTTGTACTATATTATTTTAATAGAAATATTACAATTTAATTAACAAATTAATTATACACATCTCTAGATAGTTCTAATTTTAATTATTGTTAAATGAACCAATTTGATTATGTATTTGTAATTGAATATTTTCAAAATGTTTTAAATATCTTTTGTTATTTGTTAATATTTTTCAAACATATTTAAATAAAAATATACAACAAAATTTTTTTTTTTTTTTTTTTTTTTTTTCTATAATGAAATATCAAAAATCAAATTTGTTTTGGATTAATAAGAAGGTAGTCGTCGTCGTCTTGATAAAAGTGTGAGAGAGAAGAAACCGCAAGAATTTCAAGGAACTATTACGTGAATTAGATTTCATTCTACGGTTCGTTTCCTTCTCGTACGTGGTGGTCATCGGATTTATGAGATTCTTCAGAATATAGGACATAGGCGGTTGACCGTAAAGATACATAGATTACATCGTTACATGCTGGACAGAAGATGAAGATGAAAAAGAAGAAGGAGGAGGAGGAGGAGGATGCTGTGCCAACTCAACAACGTCAATTGGAACTTGCACAAATTTTAATAAAATCTTCCCTCAAACATCTCAATCATTTCTCTACAAAACATTTTCATCGTCAAATAATTTTTCTCAGTAAATTTATTTCATATTCTTTGTAGTTTTTACAGTTTAACAAAAACAATAGTAATTTCAGTGTGTTACAGAAATTAATAATAGTAAAGAAATAATAAGTAATAACAATAACACAATTTTAGAATTATCTGTTACTATTCGCAAGAATAATGAAATAGCTACAATAACCATCATCATCATCTACAAATAGAAATAGGAAATATTGAAATAAAAGTAATATCAATAATAGTAACATAAGAATATAAAACAAAGTGATGATATCGATACAAAAAAAAAAAAAAAATATAAAAGTTAGGAAAATATATACAAGGAAAATGTAAGAAAAGTTTTGGAGAATCTTAAAGGAAGAAAATAGAGAAGATACAAATGTGGTAGGGGGGTGGATGGGTGGGTGTTTGAGGAGATGTATAAAAGGGAGAGAAAGACTGTTACGTCCTTGAGACTCGTATAGTGGTTTCCCCCGATAAGAAAGTTCTCTCTCTTTCTTTCCCTTTTTTTTTTTACATTTACCACTCTTGACTCGTAAAATTGCATAGCGTGGGTCGTCGTAGTCGTTGTAGTCGTCGTCGTAGTCGTCGTCGTAGTCGTCGTCGTAGTCGTCGTAGTCGTCGTAGTCGTTTCCTTCGAGATCCTCGTACGCGTGCGTAGAAATCCACTAGCGTGGGTAGTCCTTGCCCTTCTCCCATT
>NW_015149047.1:258038-292969 GCF_001465965.1 Polistes dominula | reverse complement strand
AACAAACGGTAATCTTTATATATATATAATTCTTCTGTGCGTGTATATGTCACTGAACTCCTCTTAAAAACGGTTGGACCGATTTTAATGAAATTTTGTGTGTGTCTTAAGGTGGATTCAATAATGGTTTATAAATTGTTATGCGAAAAGTTTATAGGTTGAAGTTAGTCGTGGTGGGGCACCCCAATTATTAATAGAAATTATTTCAAATAGCATGGTTGAGATTTGGATGAAAGAAAGATTGTTGTTGTTTGTTTGTTTGTTTTTTTTTTGCGTTGGGAAGATTACGCGAGTATGTCCGAAGGAAAGAGGTTCGGGTAGTAGAGTAAAATTCCATTGCGATCGAGAAGTTGCGCATACCGTTGCTCTCTCGCACGATAACCGGTAATAGGCTGGACGTACGGCGGTAACAGTAACAGTATAACTGACCTACAGACTGCCGTCAGCAGCAGCAGCAGCAGCAGCAACAGCAGCAGCACCAATATCCAGTACCCAGTACCCAGCACCCAGCATCCAGCACCCAGCAGTACTACTACCACCATAGCATACCTGGATGCTCCGTGAAACGAACGGAGTGTACACGCGAGAAACGCCAGGGAAATTTACGTTCGGTGCAATCGACCGATAATGCGAATCGTGGAATTCTCGATTGGAGTTACACTATAACCCATTATGCATATATATATATATATGTCTGTATATAACGTATATGTAAATATGTGGAACGTTTTAAGTATACGAGTAAAAGACGAGTTATAGTTCATCCTGTTTGAGTTATGACCGATGATTGGTCATAGATTAAATACGTCGATCTTATTTTTGTTGTTATTGTTTGTTTTTGTTTCTTTTGTTAAAGAGAATGTCATATTTATGACAAATTTGAAAATATGTTTAACGGTAAATGGTTTATAGTTGACCGTAGGGAAAATCTTTCGAATAATAATCAGATTTTTGTTGTTTTTGGTTCAACTGAACAATTATATAACATTTCGAGTTAACTAACAGTACCACAACTTAGAAATAATATCTCCGAGTACGGTGATTTATCGTTAGAGAACACGATTAACCGTACCACCGATCTTCTTCTTCTTCTTCTTTTTTTTGTTATTATATTGTGTTCGAAAAATCATTTTGATATTTGTTGTTGTTGTTGTTGTTGTTGTCCAGAAAAATTCTCTCAACTTTAAACTAACGGTAAAATATCGTGGTAAATATATCTCGTAAGGAACTCTAATGGGCAACAATTTATTAGAAGTGAACTCGATTATAAACTATGTCGATTTCGTATACGCTAACTAAGAATGAGATTTTTCTGTTGAAATTTTTTTTTTTTGAAACTAACGGTATATTCTCACACAGATATACGATTAATTTAAAATTACATTTTACTCGATAAACCATATATCGATTTTTTTCTTTTAACAAATTTCCAAAGAGGTAATTCGTATGAAGAAAAAATCTCGAACGTAAAACTGAAAAACATGGAAAAAGTATCCATGGTGTTTAATAGCAATTTATTAGAATAAAACTCGTTAGCCCTTAGCCCTTGTAACAGTCAACGATCGATTCATTTATGTAGATTTACTACCGTCACTATCCATTTACCAACACGAACAACCTAATTATTTACTCGAGCATGTCGAGGAGGTAGTAGTAGTAGTAGTAGTAGTAGGTTAGCTTTTGATCTCCCTGAATTCTGTAATTCACACTTCCCTTTTCAAACAATGAAGATAAAGCTCGAAAGCTTTTTGGTTTGTATATATGTTGCCAAGTTGCACGATACTTCTAAGAGAGTATTTGTTAGGTTTCCTTACTCGTAAGCTCAGTCGAATGCCTGCAATAATTGCGTTCTTCGCAATTGGAATTGTATAAAAGGAGACTATGTGGAGTCTCCACTCCAATCGTTCCATTTGTGGAACGCACACACTCCCTTTCTCTCTCTCTCTCTCTTTTTAACTATTTATCTTTATCTATTCTATTCTACGTTCTTTTTCTCGAACGGACTTTTGCAATTACCACGAGTTTCTGTTTGCTTCAAATTGATGTGCATTGTGTTTGAACAGAAACTTCTAATACGTCTAAATTCATTACTTGCAATTAGAAAATATATTTCTCTTATAATTTCTCAGCCGAAAATTTTATAGATCTATTATAAAGATCTTGATCGAATAGAAATAGGAAAAAAAATATATATATGAGTTTGCGTGTATTAATGGCGAGCATGAGGTAACGGGGATTGTATGTAATCTACTACAATCGACTAGGATGCCAGAGAAAATACCGTGGGACTGATTCGAGCTAACTGATCGAAGGATAAGAAAAAGCATACACATAGATAGTAGTAAATATATAAATGTATTACTTATATACATATGTATTATACTATATACACCAACAACTTCCTAGATAAGTTAGTTTCCTGTTATTTTTATTTGAAATGAAGGAAAATTCAAATAAATTTATTCTTCAAGTTTACTCACATCAGAGAAAGAAAACTCAAGTCAAATTATAGTTTCATTTTTTATATTCAGTAATTATTTATTTCTTATACAATGCAAATGTCTTCCTACTTTTTGAAAAAAAAAAAAAAACAAAAAGTAATATTGTCTCTCGTATTGAATTTTTTTGCCTGCCAAGTTGTTGGAGGGATAAGAAAAAGGTGTTATGTTCTTTTCTCATTAAAGTATGCATTCCGCATACTACGGTACGTGACATAATCGACAGGACACGCGTGTACAATAGTGCTATTGTTCGTGAACAATGTAATACATCAAGAAGAGGAGGTTCGAAGTGGAAAATTCAACATCACTTTTCTTCTATCCCATCGATTGAATTTGAGGACGTTGACTTACTCTCTCTCTCTCTCTCTCTCTCTCTCTCTCTCTCTCTCTCCCTCCCTCTTTTTCTACTTTTATTTCTATTTCTTTTTTTATTCGTAAAAACTATTTCCTAAGATTCTTTTGTTATCTTTCGATCGATTATACGATTGGTCGTCGTGTCCCAGTGGTCGAAGATTTGTAAGATAATTTTGTTTTGTTTTGTTTTCTTCTTTTAAGATTTTTATCGTCGAATGAATTTCTGGGTTGAGAGTTTCTCTTCGAGTCTTTTCAAAGGGGGGGGGGCAGGGAAAGAAGGGGACACATGTATTTTATTTGTAAAGTTTCCGAGATTTCCCTTGGGTTCTTGAATGACCTAGATAAATCGTTGAATCTTCTCCAGGGATTCCATCTTTCATACTAAAAGAGAAAGAGAGAGAGAGAGAGAGAGAGAGATAGAAAGGATGAGAGGGAATGAAAAGGGTGGAGAAGATCAGACGATTTGTTGCAATTACATACCTGATGGTTCACACTTACCTAGACTACTACATACATATGCATAGAAAGATAGTAGGACATCAAAGCACGATATTGGAAGCTTGCCTAAAGCTTACCCAAAGGAGTATGAATGTTCTATAGGGTGTAAGAAAATAAAAGAAACGATACCAGCATAAGATCTAACTTCATATATATACTAGGGGTGCCCTGCCACGTGTTTCTGTGGCTCATAATCAAATAGTTCGCGATTAATAAAATAATATTGCGATTATAAATTGAGATATAAACTATTCCTATCTCTCAAGTTGGATGAAACTGCATATAGTGTGCAAAATTTGATTAAAATCGGTTCAATAGTTTAGGAGTCCATTGTGGACAAATAACGTGACACGTAATTTATATATTTTTGTATTTTTAATTTCTAGCTTAACATCAAATATAAAATCGAGCAATTAAATATTATCATAGATAATTGTATTATTATTATTATTATTATTATTATTATGATGATGATCATCGTTACAACTGACAATGAGTTTAACCTATCGTCGAGTAGTTCCGGTTTTGTTCACTCTGAAGAACGTGAGTATCTTCTTCTCGGAGTTTCAATTAGATTTGGTCATAATAATGCTTGGTCTGGATGAGGTTTGATGACCCTTAGGACCCCAGAAGAGGAGAAGATATCTACCCCGAAGGGTCCAGGCCTTTTCCTTCCACCTTCGTGATACCGAGTTGTTAGTCACGGTGTTTCCGGGTTGCAGGACGAGATTCTTTCTAGCGATCACGACGTGTCACGCCATTGCTCTCATCTCTTTCTCTCTCTCTCTCTCTCTCTCTCTCTCTTTCTCTTTCTCTTTCTCACTCGGTTTTTTTCATTGCACTGGTATACAGTCATCTATTTTAAACGACCATGTTCTACGGTCGCCTCGGGTTGATTTCTCAGCAATGTGAGGGAGAGAGAGAAGGGGACTGGTTGCTACAATTACAAGTGCAATCCTTTTTGCAGTGCTTGAAAAAGAATTGTACAGAGTTTTCTTCTTTTTTTTTTATAATCTTCTTTTTCTAGGTTTAAATTGTATCCCTTTTAGATAATCCCTATACAATTTATATATTTTTCCCTAGGACTAAAATTGTAATTCAAACAGAGTTCTTTGATTTTTTTTTTTTAAATTAGATAAGAAAGATAATAAATCTGTTCTTGATCATTGGATGGATCATAATACGTAAAAGTATATTATTGTATAATTATGATTATGGGTTGGAGACATGGACCAAAATCCGGTTCGGCGTTTGCTGTCATCCCGAATCCCCAAGGGTCTGTCATGAAAGATCGTTTCTGCATCGTTGATTTAAAAGGTTACGGAGAAGTCCGACAACGACGTTTCGAACCTTTCATTCTTTCTTTTTTTTCTTTTTTTTTTTTTAATCTTATTTTTTTCTTCCTTTCGTTGATCTAATTTTTGTCATAGTCTTTTTTTCTTATCCATCGATCTCACAAATAAATGGTTGTATTCATCGACAGTGAATTTAATTCAATTCAAATGGATTTCCTGTCAAAGGAAAATTTTCAAATCCCTCCTACGTGTACGTGTGTGCGTGTGCGTCCGGGATTATTCATTATTTTATAATTATTATTATTATTATTATTATTATTAATTTATCAATATTGAATGAAGAATAATTTAACAATGAAATGATTGTTATAACAAACAAAACGTACAAAATTTTATATGCGTGTAAATCAAATGACCTTTATTTTTTTTTAAATTATAATTGCAACAATTGCAAATAATTTATTGTAGAGAGTTAATTAAGGGATAGATGATATAAATTTACTTTTATTTTATCCCCATTAACGTTTTATACTCTTTCTCATTTGTTTTCTCTCTGCAACGTCTGGAAAATACGGTCGACGAAAGCATCTCGTATGTTCATTTTCTTCGATGGGTGCCTCGAGGTACTTGATCTTGTCATACGGCCCTTAAACCAACCCACATATCAATTACACACACACACATACACACACATCATTTTTACTGCAACGTTTCGTTGGCTTCTACCAATTACCATTGACTTCTCTTTTGTTTTTTCTATTTTTTTTTTCTTTCTTTGTTTTGCATTTCTCTTTGCCATTATTTTTTTTAAGAGCAAACTATATTTTTTACCTGTTATTATTATTAATTAATTTTTATSATTAATTAATTAACGTAATGTTTCATCGCCTCCCACCGCTCCGTTACATTTTTTCAAATCACACCCATTCTAAAGAAGTTTTTACTTCAAAAAAGAAAAAAAAAAATCCAAAAAATAAAGAAAGAAAGAAAGAGCAGCGTTCTGTACGTTTTAAGTGGAACGACGGAAAAATTTATACGTCGAGTTCAAGTTGAGGGTAATAATACGGACTAACACTCCCCTTTTAGATCCTCCCTCTCCCTCTCTCCCTCTCTCTCTTTCTCTCTTTCTCTCTTTCTCTCTTTTCACCTCTATTCTGCACTTCTCGCTTTTCTATCTCTTTATCCCACCTCCTCTTCCTCTTTTACTCTCACACTTTCGTCCTTTCTATCGCCATTCTGTCTCTTACACCCTCTCACTCACTCTCAGTGGGATCAATAGTCTGGACTAGAACAGGGCCGTATATCTAGGGTGTATATCGGGAGACTTGCATTTTTTTCTCTTCCCTTCCCCCTACCCCGTAAGATTCAAAATCGTTTCAATGAAACAAAATCAAATGATCAAAATAGATTGACAATCGATAATCGTATTTGCAATAACTTGATTGGAAAAGTGTACGTTTGTAGTAATAGACTATTAAATTGAGTATTAAATCAATGTTAGATAGTAGAATCTAATAGTTAATAACTGTCACTATTTATTATCTCAATAAAGTTTGATATGGCATGCAGAAGTTCGTTAATACGATCGAAACGATCGACTAAGTAGTCTCTTGTGCATTTGCGAACATGCGAATGGTGTATAAGATAGAAATATATATATATATATGTATACATGTGTATATAAGTGTATAGGTCTCTGCTTACGTATGGAACAACGTACGGAACAACGTACGGAACAACGTACGGAACAACGTATCAAGGTACGCTTAATGCAATTACGTTTAACGAAGTAGTCCATTTCTGTACTAATTAACGGTGGGCCTGGTCCAACGATCGACCTTGTTAGATAGATCGTTTAAGGTTCGTTTCTCGTTTGCTATACCCTTTGGATAATCCTTCGCGAAATTGCCCTATTGCAATTTTTCATACTAATCTGATATAACCAGGACTATAATTGTCGTCTTGACAGATACGATAGTTCCAATATTAATCATAGTTACACACCTTCAAAATGATGCATCATCTAAGTTCGTTAGTTCGTAGTTGTTTTCAAATTGGGAATAGAAATGAGAAGCTTCCGTTTCTCAATTTACGTTGAAAAGATATGTTAACAGTTGTTGAAAAGTTGCAAGTTAGGTTGCAACAGGAATGAATCCATGGGTATTAAGATAAGTTAGAAGTTGACATTAGGTGGAACGGAACAATCGAGTTGGCTAAGATATCGCTTCGTTATACCCGACAGGGTTTACTCTTGCTTTGCTAGCGATGCATTGTGGCACCGGCATTCGTGTTCCATTAAAGCTCTTGCTAAATGACAGCTAACAAGAGGAGACTTGATTCTCATGAGAGAAAATGAGAGAGAGAGTGAGAGGAGACCCCTTCTCCCTCTCCCCACCGTCTGTTTCCTTCCTTCCTTCCTTCTTTCCCTCCTTCCTCATATAACACGCATACATAACTACATATGTACTTCAGTTTATGTTCGAATCCAGACGACAGAAGTAGCTAAACGAGAAAAGAAAAGAAGGAGGATCATTTCTGTTTGGAATAAACTTACTGGCAGGCACGTGGCAAAAATAAAGGAGATGTTGAACAAATGATAAGACGATTTAATCGGTACATGCGATCATCTCAGGGGTTTTGCTTTTAATTCGATCAGACCTTAAACGTTGATCTTTATTTATTTATTTATTTTTAGACATTAATTGCTACTATGTGTCTTTTTTTTTCTTGTTAATCCATGGATGTTAAAATTGAGTTTGAAATTATTCATTTCTAAGTGTGTAATACATTGTTCTTTAATTATCGATGACATATATTTGTATTGAAATTTTTGACAAGATCGATTACAACACAATTCTTTCGGATATCCTCGTTAATATAATAGAATATTATTGTAATTAGTTTGGATTAGATAACGTTGATTAACTAAATGACTATACGTATAGATTACATTCTGTTAAAACTACTTAAGAACGCGTGTTCGTCCACTTTATCTTAAAAGGGCTCGAGGTCTGTTGCATGTTGAAATAACGTTGATTAGATTGAAAAGTTTTTCTTTTTTTTTTTTTTTTTAAATCGATCCAAGAACTATTAATAACTAATAATATATTAAATTAAAATGAAGAAGACAATTTTCACTTTGAGATTAAACCTAGGCCTTTCAAGTGGACATAATCTGTTAAAAATTTGATAAATTTAACATCTCATCGAATCTCACGTGTTGTTATTTGCCAGTTTGGCATTAACTAATGCCTTCTATTGTATTAGAAAAAAAAAAAAACGAAATTACTATCCAAACAACCCAATAAAATAGAAATTCGAATTCGAATATTCAAATTCGAATAAAATATGAATTATTATACGTTTATTTTCTTTTTGCATACAATATTTCTGTTTAATTATTCTACTAATTAGGTTAATTAATTATAGTCTTGAAGATATGGAGAAATTTAGTATAATCTTTTTCTTCTTCTTCTTCTTCTTCTTCTTATGAAGTATGCAATTTGTGGCACGTGGTAGCAACTCGTTATGTGAGAAAGATAGAGAGATAGAGAACGACCTTCGTCCTTTGGAAACCGTATGCCGGCTGGTGGACGAACAACGTCCTTGAATCCTTCTTCTCCTCCTTTTTTTTTCTTTCTCCTATTTTTCCCTTTTTTTTTTTTTTTTTTTTAACTTTCGTATTTTTTCTTTCCTCTCTTGCACACTCGAGCTAGCAGACGATATTTACTTCTTCTTCTTTTTATTTTTTTTTATTTTAACTTACTTTTTACTTTTTTTCTTTTCTTTCCTATTCGAAGCGAACAACGACGAGAGGGAAACACGATCCTTTGCAGGCTCCGCTGTTGAACTTTCATCTCTTATCTCTTTCTCTCTCTCTCTCTCTCTCTTTTCCTACGTGAGATTCAAGTGCAACGATAGAGAAAAGCAGATGAGAGGGAAGAGAAAAAGGAATTTTTTTTTACTTTCGAGATAGTTCCCCTTTCCAAATGAAGTTAATTTCCTGACGAGCAACCCCTCCCTCCCTCCATCCATCCATCCATCCCCTAATCATTAAAACTTATCAGAAAAATATCATATAACCTTTAGTTTCATTTCATTTCATTTCATTGGTTACAATTAGACCCAAGCAAGATAACCCTTAATAAAAATAATTATAATTGATATATTTAATAAACAAATATTCAGAGTAATCTTTGCGCAACCCTTTGAACCTTTAATTGATCCAAAAAAAAAAAAAACTGATAGAAAAGTTCGTAGCAAGAAAGAGTGAAAACATAAATGAAGAAAAATATAAAAAAAACAAAACGTCTTGGAGAATTTTAAAATCGTGGGAAGGGAGTAGTCGTCACACCAATGGAAGGGACGATGGAAGGGAAGGAAGGAAGGAAGGAAGGGCTAACGTAGAAGGGGGGTTAGCCGGCTGTCATTAAAGCTTTATCGGTGAGTCGTGAGATCGTTGAAAGTTCGCTGCTCCGCTTAATTAAAAAGAGGCTTTCTTTGATACTGCAGTGGTGGTTGGTGATGGTGTTGGTATTGGTGGTAGTGGTAGTGGTAGTAGGTGTATCTCTATCTCTCTCCTGTCCTATTTTGTTCATTCTCTTCTTCTGCTTCATCCTCTTTCGGGGTCATAGGTCGAAGGGCAGACAGGTCGTGGTTGAAGGGATTTAAGGGAATTACCAGCGAGTGGGCTCGATGTAATCTCGCGAAAATCCTCAGACAGGAAAGACCGAGAAATAACGAGATCTAAAAGAAGAGGTAGAGCTCAAGGAGAAATGGGCAAGGAGGTGGAAGGGTGCTGCTGATGGTTGGTTGGTGGGGGAGGGGTGGGTTAATAACATATAGCCACTAACAAATTTTTAATTCATTCAACTACGTTGATTAGAATTGATGCAATATTAAAGAAACGTAAGATTTAATTATGGTGATGAAGATTTTACGTTGTTAATCTTAATAATTATTTAATTTTTCATGAGATATTCATTTTGTTTTTCCTTAGTAAAGCCAATATTTGATGATAAGATTGATGAATCAATTTCCTTGACATGGGTACAAGACTTTATATAGGCGTATAACTTGTTGTTTATGCATATTCATATCTGATCTTTCATCAGCATGATAGATAGTAATTCAGAGAAAAAGAATGACTCGAATTTCTGCCTAAAAAATACTTTCTATTTCTTAAATTCAAGGTCGATCGATTTAACTCCCTTTCTCCTAGACTTTTGCCAAAAGCTAATCGTGTCAAGATTTTTGTCCACTCTATCATTAATTTAATTCTATTGGAGTTTGCGATAAATCGTTGAACGATGACGCAAATTGCATTGAATTTTTAGCTTCTTTTCTTTTCCTTTTTTGGTGTTTTATTATAAGAAGATTACTATTTCTATAGAGATAGTTTCTCTTTCACAATGTGAGAACATAAAGTATTACCTAACCCTGATATTACTGTCCCTTTCTACTTACATATACCATGGTATTAGTATTGCGGAATATAGGATGATGTAGGATGGATCGAAAGCAAGGTGGTTTTAGTAGGGAGATATTCGGGCTTTCGGGTCAGTAAGGGTCATACCAACGTTCTATTCTATTCAAGCAAGGGTTTCTAACTCAGGACCGTACAAATTACCTTAACCCAACGCGCGTTTCCTATATTAACACAATACAAATTCTATAGTTTGTCAAGTTTTGATAATGAAATAATGATTATGATAAGAACAGTGGTGTACAAAAGGGGTTGGTGGAACGTAACAAACGATACGTTGGAAAGAAAGAAAGAAAGAAAGAAAGAGTTTAAACCCTGGAGAGAAACTGAGGAATCGATAAAGCTCAGGAAAGCACAGGAACGATACGAAGGGGTCCATAGAACATAGCCGGCAGCATCAGAAGCAACAGCAACAGCAACAGCAGCAGCAAGAGGAGGAACGGTAACAGCAGAAGCAACGTCGGCTGGATCAGTGGCCATGCAACCAGCAACCAGCAACCACAGCAACTCTTTCTCTCTGTCTTTCTCTCTCTTTCTTTCTTTCTTTCTTTCTTTCTTTCTCTTTCGATTGGTAAGCGTCGACTGCATCAGGCACCCCGCTGCCACACTGACTCTGATATACTCTCGAGATATCCGGGCAAGATTTAGTACATCCTTTTGCCAGCTGCCCCGCAGAAAATCTACACTGGGAATCTCCCTTACAACCGATCGAAATGTTTCTCCTGTCCTTGAAATGAATACCATGGGTGGGAAAACAAGGTGAGCCTCGATACGATTGCAAGGAGAGAGTCTTCGTTCTTCGCGTACGTTCTTCTTCTCCTCTTATTTCTTCTTATTCTTATTCTTGGCAACCCCGAACGATAGCACCACGATTTCGTGCCTCGAGAAATAGAGAAACTCTTAAGGATTCTTTCCTATATCCTTATCTCTTCTTTAACCCTTTTTCCTCTTGCTTCAAGCTTTCTGATTCAGGTCATTAACCTGCAAATATGAAATAGGGATGATATTTTATTGTATTATTGTGTTAAGTCTTTAACGAATGTCGGTCCTAAACGTTTCATCAGATTTCTTCTTGCCAAACAATAGGGCAAAGAATTTTTCAACTCGCTTCAGGGATTAGGTGGAATTTTTCTTTTTCTTTTTTTTGAGGGGGGGGAGGGAGTTGTTCATTGCAAGGATAACAATTCCGGTGAGAGAGAAAAAAATATATATATTCGCACAAATTTCGGACCATCTCTCGTGATAATAAATCTTACTTAGGAGCTATTGTTAAATATCTGGAAAAAAAAGGAACCAACGATCTCCAGTGATCCTTCTTGTCCTACCTCGTTCAGCAAACTTCCAAAGGTCCTGAATTGACTCTGAAGTTCAGCTGAAAAGAATTAAATATCAAGTAGATGTCCGTGCGTGCGTGCGTGCGTGCGTGCATGCGTTCGTTCGTTCGTTTGTGCGTGCGTGCGTGCATGTTTGTGTATGTTTGAGATCAATTTGATGAAGGGGGAGGGGGATGGAAAGATGGAAGAGTTCAAAGAACTCGTCTGTTAATTTTTATTTAGCCTTTTAAGGATATATCCTCCTCTTTTATCCTGCTGACGAGTTCGGCTTCGTCAAAAGAATCTTTCAAAGGTAGAGAGAGAGAGAAAGGGAGAGGGAGAGTCCTTTTACTAATTTTTTTTTTCTCCAACTCTTTTTCGCCCCTGGCATTGGCTTTAAATGCAAATTTTTCTGTTGGCCAACACCTGACACGTTGAAACACGTTGGTGTTAATGCTTCAGCATCCATCGGATCATCTTGAGATGATTTTTTTAATTTTTTTTCTTTTCCCATCAACGAGAGATGAATCTTCTAAACTTATGATCTATTGGTTATGCTGTATTTCTGTGTGTGTGTGTGTGTGTGTGTATTTATCAAATTTTATCCAACATTACATTTGAGATTTTTCGATTTTTGATCATCGTCATCCTATCATGGGAATTTTGATTAATCATTAAAATGTAATATTCATTCGTTTCAAAGAACGTACAAATGGTTAACAAATTATTCGGTTTGAATTTTAGCCAGGTGTTTCTCTATGGGAATAACCAAATACTAAACAAAATTAGTGATTCGTTGGTACTTTGGTAAAGTGTCTAAACACAATTAGAATTAGAATTCCCTTGACAATTGTCCACTTTACGGATTGATTAAATTGTTTCCCCCCCTAAATCGTTCGCTTTGTCTACTATTTTTACAACAGTTAGTTTCACCAGTCGAGTGTCAATCCAGGAAATCAAGTGAACAGTAAATTTCACAGTAAAAGAAAGAGAGAGACAGAGAGAGAGAGAGAGACAGTACGTGTATAAATGTATTTGTGTTTGCATGTGGGATACACATCGTTTCTCTGAACACCCACACGTAAATTTCACATGTAACTCTTGGTAAGTTCATGAATAAAAAATTTGAAAGAAGAGTCTCATCAGGGTGGTCCTCGTACTTTCTCTTATTCCTTTCATTTATTGACTCCTTCCAGACCAACCAGTCTGACCAAAAGAATAAAATCATATTTCATATTTCATAAAAARTAAAAAATAAAAAAGGAGATTGGAAAGTCGATTATAATAATTGAATAAAAGGGACACAATCGTTTGCTGTCAACAAAACATTTTCCTCTCCATTCTGTCTGTGTGTCTGTGTATATGTGAATTCTGCGTACAATTCACGAGGGGGTTTAGAAAGTATCCTGCATTTGTATTGGTGAGTGAATTAGAAGTTTACTGTTTATCTGTGTACAATACTAAAATAAATGCATGTGAATGACTGAATGTATGAGTTTTTGCGTATGTATGATAACTGAGGAAATGAATGAATGTGTGTGTGTGTATACAACGAGGAGGAGTCAAGAGAGTTGGGCTAAATCTTCAAAAGAAAGAGGAAAGAGAATCAGACAGGTAGAGAGCGAGAGTGAACCCGAGAAAGAGTTGGAGTTGTAGGAGGAAAAGGAGGAGGAGAAGGAGGAGGAGAAGGAGGAGGAGAAAGAGGAGGAGGAGGAGGGATGAGGGGGAGGGTAAAAGCAAGCCGCCGACACCATGGAATGATGAATGCGTTTGGGAAAGGAGCCGCATAAATCGTTGAGGTAATGCGACTGTCTTCCCTTTCCTTTTCCCTTTACACCACCTCACCTTCACCCTCTCTCTCTCTCTCTCTCTCTCTCTCTCTCTTTCTTTCTTATTTCGGCTGAATTTCGCCCTTCGAATTTTACGTGCAAATGAGAATAAAAGAGAAAGATGTATATATATATATGTATGTATGTCTCCTAGATTACGTCTTTCTTTAAGAAAATGTGATTCCGCAGGAAACGAAATTCTTTTGTGAAAATTTATGTCTTTTAATTTTGTTCTAATCTTATTCGTCAGATATTTTTCTTTAATTAATATTTTTTTTTGATTAATTTTGTCATTTCTCGGTCAGAGATATGTATGAGTGTATATATATATATATGTATGTATGTGTATGTATAAAGAAAAAATGTAAAGGATTATGATGAATAATGGGATTAGGATTTGTCTTCTTTTATGAAAGTGAAACCGAGAAAGAAGATTTCTTCTTGAACTATTTAAAAATGTTAACCTTGGTTCTGCTAGTCATCGAATGTTAGAAAGAGATAAAGAGAGAAAGAGAAAATATACAAGATAGTTGTGCAGAGAGAAGAGAGGCGTGGGAAGGTACAGAGAAGAAGGTTCATGTTTATTGCAGAAATATTTCAGCGTCTTAGGAGGCCGTGCCGATCCTTAGCATAGGACATTTATCATGATAAGTAGCATCGTTGTTGTATAGCAGCCCCCCCTTATGGTCAACCATAAGAATTAGCTTTTCTCGTTTTGTCGTTGAGGATAATTCTTTGATGAAATTTATAGATCGTTTGGTTGGTCAGAAAGAAGGGGGTGGTTAGGGTGGAATAGAGAAAGGAAAAAGGATCAAACAAGGAATATAACTTTCGTCACGATATTATTATAATTTTATACAGTGTGACGATCCATATGACGATATTATTATTTTCACATGTCTGTTACTACTGTTATAAGCAATTACAATCTGTAAAAGAAATGATTAGCATCGATTGATCCAAACTCAAAAAATGTGATTGAACTCAATGATCGTTTATTGATTCGTCCCACTAACTGTAAAAGGGAGGAGTGATAAATAATTTATCCTATATAGATCGTCATGAACGTCATCAACTCATGAAAATTAGGTTGATGCGCGTATCACAAATTCACATTTCATTTCAACGATTATTATAATTGATCCGTTCTTATTACGAATAATTAAAATATGAGAGTAGATTATCGTGTTAACCTATTCTATTTCGATCTTATTTCTAATAACTTTTCGGAGAAAGAAAGACAGAGAGAGAGATATATATATATATAAATGGAAAGTAACGTTAGGAATAATTTGGTACGTCAGGAAGACGCCATGGATAGAAGATGGCCGACATTCAAAAGGATTCTCTTATTCCTTGATTAAAGGATATCCCAGGGTGTTTCTGGTAAGTTGCCAAATACGTTCCAGGAATTGGGTTCAACATTTTTATTCACAATGGCGAATTTTATTACGATTAATCTTCGATTGTTTGTTGATATTTTTGTTTTTTTTTTAAATAAATAAATAAATATTTTATTTTTTATATATTTATGGGGTTAGTATAAATGATTGGAATGGTTGAAATCGATTGCAGAATATATGCGAGGTAGGCAGCAACGATGCAGTATTTACAGTCCTGGTTTACCTACATCTACACTACCACGATTTACACTTTTACCCTTTCCTAACCCTGCCTACCCCTTTCCATCAATTCTCGTCGCTTAACGCCCACACAGGAAACATACGTAGGGTAAACTTGTCTGTAAATGTCTATGGGTATCCTTGTCTATATATGGCGTTGCAGGTTCATGCCAATATCTTCTACTCCTACTCCTTACTCCTACTCCTTCAGGACCTCTCAGAAATATTCTTCAAAAGTTTTTCTCCACTTCTTCAATCATTGTTCTTCCCTAAAAGTTATCCTTTATCTATATATATATATATACATACATGGTGTCCCTAAAGTAATCATCCTTTCTCAAATCTTGATACAACAAGTTATCAAATTGTTCAATGACATTTATGAAATTTGTTGTTCCTTGTAGTTTGCAATTGATTTAAAGGTAATTGAAATTTGTAGAGAATTTCTTGTTTTTCTGTAAAAATATGTCGATGGATTTTGATTGATTTGTTATTTTGTAAAATGACAAATGCTTACTTTAGGGACACCCAGTTTAATCCAACCTACTCTTTACGTTAACTCCTTAGATAAGAGAGAAGGATCAGGCTAGTGTAGGCGAACGTAGAAAGAGTGTAGGTTGGTAGTTGTCTAAACTGACACACTGGAAAGTTAGAACTTAGGTGTTACAGTGAAGGGACTTCCTTAAATCTATTTCTCTTTCTCTATGTCCGTCTGTCTCTTTGTCTTACTTCCTTTACAGGATATTCCTTCCTGTCTTACGTGGGATTTCCTGGCCTCTCTTTTCCCATAGAAGAAACTCTATGGAGTAACCTCGGTTGTACTACTACTACTACCACCACCTCGGTGTGAATTACTCTTACGCTCTCAACATTCTTTCCATTGTCTAACAATTGGAAAAGGAGGAAGAAAGGGTAGAAGGGAGGGTAGGGGAGAGAGGGTTGGGTTGGTACTGGAGAAAAGTTTTCTTTAAAGAAATTACTAAGTTTGATGTTACGCTAACGAGGACGTTCAAACTGATTTACCTTCCTTATTTTCATAAATAATTAGGAACTTCTAATGTTCCATAGAAGAAAGTAGAAAATCATGCAAAAATATTCTTAGATAGATCGACAACAACTAAATGTAATGAGACCTCTCCCTTCTTTAGAGTAGTAGTAGTAGTAGTTTTATCGAAAAGAATTTAGATGCAAAAAAGAACAAACAAAAAAAAAAAGGATGGATCTTCTTGACTGGTAAATAATGAGCACTCCTCAAAGACAAGTTGACATACGTCCAGGTAAAATCCACCTTCCCTCTCATTTGAATTTTCATTAGAAAACTGTCCGTCCTTCTGATTTGATATCACCCGAGGACAAGTAGCAAAACTCGTTGTTCAACCCATTTATTATATTATTTGGATAATATATCATATATTTAACCAAAAATGATTTGATTAAGTGTCATATTTCTTGTCTGTGTTATTTTAAAGTTAGAATAAAAAAAAAAGGAATTAAACTCAAGAGAAAAATAAAGTGTTGGTCACACTTACTTGATCATCGTTCCGGAACTTGAACAACCGAGTTGTTGTTGTTATTGTTGTTGTCGGGGATCATTGAGGATCATCGTCATTATTTCGTGGGAAGAATCGTTTTACTTGGTAATTTAACATCAAACGAATGAGATCTTGACTTTTAAAACAACTTATCATCCTCCACTTATTTCATTAAATTGAATTATATAGCACGTGAATGAGAGAGAGAGAGAGAGAGTCAATTATGCAACGCAAATCATTAGAAATCTTAATTACTCGTATTATTGAAACGGAGGTGCATTAATTATACGTAAGTAATAGCACTCGGCATTGTTTTACCACGTCAACGCTAGGAAACCCTCGAAGGGTTGTTTTCCGAAGAAGAAGAAGAAGACTGATGGAAATCGATCAAACGTCAAATAGACGTCACATACTGCTTAAAAGGAGGGAGAGTAGTTTCCTTTGACTCTGGCAAAACCTTCACCCTTAGTAAACCCCCACTGAGGTTCCTAAATTAATGGGGTTTCGTCGACACCACCCTGATCAGTAAGCTTGACTCTGAACTGGCCCATGGAACTTGATCGAATCCTTTGAGACACACAACCATTTAGACTTCGATTAGATTTTCAATCTTGCACTGCTTGATTTAATTGACCCTTTCCTAAAATCTTATCAATGTCATCAAAACGAGCCACTTTGAAATTTTATTCATAATCTTTGTAAATAAATCATTATTTCAATAGTTTCCCGTTTAACTATAACGATATTGATGAAAGATAAGAAGAAAAAAAGAAGAGAAGAGAGAGAGGGGTTGTGGGGGATTGTTGAGTGTCACATCCTGCACGTTAGGTTAGAATTAAAAAGCGGAGAGAGGGAGCCCTGGAGAGAGATGGCTAGCACAGCAATCGAGGTCAAACCTCGAACGAACTAAATTGGACACGATCTAATCTGAAAGGACCTTGCACCTACTTTTTTCTTTTTTTTTTTTACCGATCTCCCCCTTCCTACCAACCTTCCGATCTTCTTCCCACCCTAAAAGAGCTGTCTCTGGTGATATCCGTGCTTTGTGGTGCTACGTTGAAAACGGATGTTGAATGTCGCGTCTGTTACAAGCGTCACTTTTCACAAAGATATTATCGAATGGGAGATTGGTTGGGGTGTTCTTTTAAAAAGAATCTTCCCTTTCTTTTTTTTTTTTTTTTATATTTTATTCTCTTATTCCTATCGCTGACACCAGCGACGTAGCGTACGCCATCATCGTCATTTCATTTTCTTCTTTTTTTTTTTTTGTTTTATTACGTTTCAGATCGTCATTGAATTTTTGTGACATCTCATTTTCCAACTGTCTACCATCCCTTCATTTTTCTATTCGTTTCTTTTTTGTGATAGGACAGGGTGTATTAATTAAAAGGATCCTGGAAAGATAATACATTTAGCGTTAACTTTCGAGTGATAAATTGGTAGGCTCAGAGTAGAGTTAAAGATCACTGTAATAATAGATTTTGGTAGTTAGTTTGAAAGGGTCGTTAGGAATGGTAGTAGTAGGAGTATTTTAGGGAAGATCCAGTATCGAGGATATTAGGCAGAAGGACTCACTCTCGTCTCCTTTCATTAACAAGGATATATGCGTATGTCGAATGCCAATTACTACTGTCGAGCTTTTGCTATCTACCCCTTTTTCTTGCAATAAGAAAGAGAAAGAGAAAGAGGAAGAGAAAAAAAAGGGGTGAATGGAAATATCCCTAAAGAATTCAGGACAAAAGGATTCATGTTCGTAGGCGATTTTTGTTCACCCCTCTTATCCCCCTTATTTCTCGTTGTTCTGTTGAAAAAGTAGTAGTAGTAGTAGTAACCTTCCTGCCCTTTTTTTCTTCTTCTTCTTCTTCTTCTTCTTCTTCTTTAAGTACTTCCAAGAACTCAAGTTTCAATTCTGAAAGGTTGTCCTCAGAATTGCATTCGCCCTATTGAGGGTGCACACTTTTTTCCTCAACTTGAAATACTTTTTTTTTTTTGGTTTACATTTAATTCGTGTAATTTATTTAACTCTTTTGGGTTTTTTTTTGTTTATATATATATATGGGTTTATATTATTATAGTTAAAGAAAATTTGTGGACTTTTGATCGATGACTATGTCAAGTACTTTTAGTTTTGAAGGGTGAAGGAGTCAACACAAAATCGAGAGAGATAGAGAGAAACTTCTCACTGCTTTATGGTTGAAACTTTAGGGGGGTGTGGGGGTGGGGGGTTTCTCTAAGCACCTAGGGGTAGCTAAAAGCCTCTGACATATTGCTGTTAAAGGGAAAGGACAAATATAGGTATATTTAGAGAATAAGAGAGTGAGTGGGTAGGAAGAGGAGGAGGTGATAGAACACCAAACACTCAGTGTTGTTCGAGTGTTCCCTTTTAGAGGATTTTATTTTTTAACTTGTAATACTTTACAAGTATACTGTACCCTTACATATATATATATATGTTTCTTTCTTAATTCGTTCAACCCTTCATTGTTCTGTAAATCTTTTTCATTTCTGATTTCGAAAGGGTTTATCATTCATTCGGAAATTAGGAATGAATTGGTAAACGACGAGACAAAGTTACAAACGCGTTAATTCAATCGCGTTTGGTAACTCGATTTAACCCAGTACTACTCTACAGCCGACTGGATTTTGCCCAGTTTCCGTGTGATAACGAGCACACCTAAATACTGCTACTACTACTACTACTACTATTACTACTATTAATACCACTTTACTGCTTTACCTTTCATTTATTCCAACTAGTTTTCCTAATATGCGTTACTTGATCCGATCACAAAACTCGTTCAGAGTTTGTATTGAAATACAAAGAGGAGGGGGGGGGGGTTGGAAAAATATTTCCTATTGTCTGATCAATAAAGTGCTATTAGAAAATTTTTCAAGGGGGTTGGGGTTGGGATAAATATTGAAATTAGAAGTAAATATCGAGTCAATATTTTGTCTTGCTTTAAGAGAAGAGCAATCGTTTTGATACCATCAAAGTGTTCCCCCCCTCCCTCGAGTTTAAATCGATTCGAGATACCAAAGAGGATTACCTTCGTTATTTCTAAAGATTCTCTGTCTCTCTTTTTTACCCCCACCTATTTTTTTCTTAACATTTTTAACCTCCTTTTTTTTCTTTTTTTACGAGATGAACACAAATATTTTACACCCTGTGTTTTCTCAATGTACACATTGTACAATTATGTTTCTAAATATAGTTCACATGCAATATCAATGAATACCTGTCACAATTAATAAATGATTGAACCCCAATGGATTATTGTCTTATGTATTTTTTGTTTTTTTTTGTTTCATTCGTGAGAATCGAAGTGCATATAATTTTCCTTTTTTATCCGTAGCGATGTTAAAACTCATGGGATATTAATAATTCTCTCTCTCTCTCTCTCTCTCTCTCTCTCTCTCTTCAACGTCGATTAGGATAACTCATAGAATTAAATTAAGAAGTTCGAACTTTGGATATCGAATTAATGCGCTAGCGTGCTAAAATTATATCCTCTTACATTTTTAATGAACATTTGAATATTTTATCATAGCCTATCTACTCTTAGCTGATATTGTTAATCAATACCACCAGGTTGTCTCTAATTAGTACAATCAAATGTTCGTTGAAAGATCTGACACAAGGGGATGATATCAATTAGGAATTGGAGATTGATCATTTGAAATTTCAATAAGGAATGAAATCCTTTAATTCATCAATATAAACCTTGAAACGCAGTTTGGTCAAAACTGATTTCGTATTGCAATACGAAACGAAATGAACGAAGTTGGGTTAAAAATGAGTAACGGGGGATGATGATAGTAGGTGGTTGGCACACAGGGGGTTGTTGGCAGGAGGGGGTTAGGAAGAGCGTCTCGTAGGCGGGAAGGCGCGTTAAAGGAGGAGGGGTTGCAGGAGGGGTTGGTTGGAGGATGGTCGGTCGATCTCTCCTGGTTGCCAGGCGACCGACATCCGGCCAGCTTTGGTGGTGGTTGCGACGATGGCGCCACCATCGAGCAGCACCCTTATCAAAAGGTGTAGTCGTGTAGTCGTGCGATGCACCCCCACGGTGCTGGGTACTCGCGTTCTTCTCTTCTTCCTGCTATCTGTACTTTTTTCTTACTTTATCGAGAATTATATATATGTATATATATACACGTATACAGATTTAGGTATACAATATACGCATATATACGTCATATGCAAACCAAGGAAAAAGATTAAGAAGAAAGGGAAAGGGTGTGAGAGAGGGAGAAAGTGTGCAAGAAGAATACTAAACTGAAAGTATATACAAGTACGTAATTTATCTTACTCGAAGAAGAAGAAGAAGAAGAAGATGAAGATGAAGAAGAAGGGTTGATATCGTCGCCATCTTGCTACAGCCGGTACATGCTCACCACCCTCTCTCTTTCATCTCTTCTCCCAATCCTCTCTCTCTCACTCTCTCTCTCTCTCTCTCTCTCCTTGGCGGCGTTGTTGGTGCATTTTGGGAGGGGGTCCTGTGTGTGCAACTTCCGGGGGTTGTTTTTGGCAATGGCTGACCGTGCTGTTGGTGATATCGTGTGTTAACCTGGGTGGAGGGTTGAGCTGCTGCAGAGGTCGTTGAACGTTTGTGGGGTAAGTCTCTCTCAGTAAATGGCATCGACACGTGCTTCGACGTGTCATTCACTTTTTAATCCTTTTTTTCTTTTTTTTTTTGTAATATCAAATTATTCTCTCGCAGTTTTTCATTTTAACAATCTTCGTGGTTTTTCTTTTTCTTTTCAATATTGTCACCTTGGTGTACATACATTTGAACTATTTTATTATTTATTTAATTATCGAAGTTAATTGCACATAGGTGTCTTCTCATTTTAAATTATTGTACAGAGGATAAAATATGAAATATAGATTAGGTGTATAAATCTTTTGCTATATTGGGGCTCATAAAATGTCTTAGAACAGATAGAGCATACAGTTAGGTAACTATAGTAGTGTATATACACATACGCTACTTTGGAGATCAGCCCATCAAATATTCATACGACAATCCTGATCACCCACGTTCACTCATGTTCATAGTGTTCTGAATATGGTCCGGTTGCTTGTTCATGCAGATGATATACCCGATAGGATAACGATTAACGTCGTGTTGAATATTATTCATATGTCAACTAAGATCATTGCAATAATATACATATATAAATAATAATAATAATAATAATAATAATAATAATCAAATGATTTATCGAACGATTGTCTTTAAAACTGACAAAAAAAACACATTTTAGTTATGAGTAATATTAAAAGTGAACGGGAGGGGGGGGAGAAAAAGAAATAAAGAGAGAGAGATATATTAATGGTACATGTGTGAAGAAACGAAAGCTCATTCCCTTGAGAATGGCTGCAACCCTTAAAGGGAAGTTATCGACGTGAGAAAAGGGAGAGATGAAGGGCTGAGAGGAGTCGAGGGAGGGTGGAAGGGGGTGATGCAGCTTGTTATTCTTTCGTCCCTCTCGCGACACGACGAAGTTCCTTTTTTGTTCCTCACCTTACCCCCCCTCCTCTATCCCTTTCTCACTCTTTTCTTCCTTTCTCTGTCCCTTTTTACCAGACATACGTGAACCACACACCACACATAGCTCTAAAGATCTTTATATGAGTTTCGCAGAGCGATCAAGACAGACGCGGCGTACACTTTTCTTCTTCCTTCCTTCCTTCCTTCCTTCCTTCCATCTTCTTCTTCTACACCCTCATCAATTTTCTTTCTACATAGTCATACACACACATATGTAGGTATGCTTGCACACGAAGTTTACTAGCGTCTGGAGAAACTTTTTTTGTCTGTGCATGGCATGGGGGAGGTGGGAAGGAGGGGGAGGGGGTTGGTTGGATGAAAAATTCAAATGAATCTCACCAAGGTTTGTCTACCATCTCTCTCTCTCTCTATCTCTCTCTCTCTCTTACTTTTTCTATGGTGTGTTCACATTGAAAAAAAAAAAAAAAAAAAAAATAACCAATTGCAAACTTACTTCTTCTTTTTTATTTTCTTCTTTTATTTCTCTTATTAACGTAGACTTAGCTTTTAAAGTCAAACGTAAAGCTTCGAATGAAATCGATACGACGTGGGGGGGGGGTGGGTATATATGTATGTGGGATGTATTTGCTTGTGTGTTGTATATATGTGAGCCCGTAGACAAGACTATTAGTTATTTATGAAGATAGAGAGAACACGAAAGGACCTCGTTTATTTATACATCGACTGCTTTCGTAATGCTTACACGATGAATTTATTATTACTTTTCTGATATTTTTTTTTTTTGTGTTTTTTTTTTTTTACTGCTGCATATCGACAACAGCTAGTCTGTTTTTTATTTTTTTTTTTTGGTGGGTCTATGCATGCATGCATGCATGCATTGTGTTAAACGTGTAGTAGTTACAGGTGCTAAAACGGATGACCAAGGTATGGGGAATTTCCTGTTGGTGTAAGTTACCTGTACCTTTGTGTACCTTTCGTCTGAGAAGCCTCTTTGTATTCCAGTATTTAAAAAAAAAAAAATGAAAGAGAAAGAGAGAGCAAACTTGTGGTTGTTTAACAACAGACATTTTCAATGAAAAAAAAAAAGAAAGAGAGAAAAAAATTAAACAAATCGTTAGAATGTTTATATGATGGATAAAAGAAAAATTATTCAATGAGATTGATTGTTTCTTTTTTTGTCAATGTATTTTTTTATTTATTTTTTTTTTTTTTATTACTTACTTCCGAGTGTTCTACAATTATGTTAGAGTCCATTAGTGAATTCGAAAGAAAGACCAAGAGAATATATGCAAGTAACACAATGCAACAATGCAATGCAACATACACGGAGTTGTTAGTGTGCAACAGTATTTTCCATTCGTTCGTAATTATAGCCAACTCGTTACACGTGCGTAACATATGTCACCGTAACTATTACAAACTCGTCTTCCCTGTGCGTGAACAAACTACTATTTCCTTTCAACTTTCCTGTCTGTTACTCCTACAACATTATTATTATTATTATTATTATTATTATTATTAATATTATTAGAATCGTTTAGCAGGGGGTTATATTAACAATATTTTCTACTAGACAACATTAAAAAAAAAAAAGTACACGGCTGGTTTAACTCGATTCGATCAATAATTCATCATCAAATATATTTGTTACTGTAAAAGAAAAAAAAACCAACATGGAAGCAAACATTTTATTCGATTCGATCAATTATTTATCATCCAATATTTCTCTTATCGTTTACCTGAAAAGTACGAAAATTCGCAAGAGAATATTTGATGTATACGTGATAGGTAATAACTTTGAAGAAAGATAGAGAGAGAGAGGGTTTTTAAAAGGTTCAGCAGGGCCAACCGGTTGTTGGTAGTGGTAATAAACGAAGGTAGAG
Organism: Polistes dominula; assembly: GCF_001465965.1. The sequence goes on along the minus strand of NW_015149047.1, from coordinate 269,144 downwards.
TGAGGAAAGCGAGAAAAATCAATTTACGGATATCCAAGCAGCAAAAGATTCGATTTGAATGCAACCAAAAGAAGAAGTAGAAGTAGTAGAAGTAGAAGAAGAAGAAGAAGAAGAAGAAGAGGGTGAAGATCGGTTAAAAGACTCCCGCAGGGCGATACATGAACCAAGTAGAATAGAAAGAGAGAGAAAATATATAGAAGGTAAGTGCGAGATGTCAGGTACACACTATGAGAGAGAGAAGTTTGATGGGAAACCGCAGACACCATTAAACACGACCGTCTTCTTCTTCTTCTTCTTCTTCTTCTTCTTGCCATGAGTTCTGACTGCGTTAAAACTTTAAATAACCCACTGACCACATCCCATATATATGTATATATATATATATTTTCATGTATGCACGTGTATGTATGTATGACTTATGCTTGGAGGACAATGCATGAAGAATGAAGAAGCCCTTGCGAGAAGCCTACTCAAGGACAAACCTTTGCAAAGGTTTCAGTATTAAACCTAAAGTACCTGGGGAACCTAAGGAATTAAACATTTTCTTTCTTTTTTTTTGTATTTCTCAATCTAAAGAAAAATAATTTGTTAAACAAATGGTGTTACAAATGATATTAGTTGACATTTAAATACGAAATCGATTATTGTTTTAATCTTATCTTTTATTTTTGTTATTTTTTATTTATTTATTTTTTTTTTCGCGAGGAAGGTTGAATGCAAAAGAAGAAAGAGTTATAAGAAAGATAATAAGAGGGAACGAACCCAGGAGACGATGATGAACTGGAGAGAAGGATCTTAACGGACGGACAGCAAACGCATCAATGACAAGCAGTAAATCATAGTTTTATGACCCGTCTTTATGGTGGCCCTTATTCGTGGCACACTACTCTCATCGAGTATAGCAAGAGAGAGAGAGAGAGAGAGAGGAGAGAGACTTTGCGATTTTTCTGTCTGGACACCCTAAGCAGGGCCGTATCCATATTCCATCTCAGCACCCAAACCACATTTATATTTTATCATCTACAAAATTTATTTCTTTAAACGAACATGAAAAAGATAGACGAATTTTTCAACATTTATTTTAGACAATTTTAAATTCCCCCTACTAACATCTTGATGGCAACCCTTATACAATTGAGAAAAATATTTGCAATTTTTGATAGAAACTCGAATGGTATCGTGTGAGATCTTAACACCAATCTCTAACTTCATTTTATGGGGGTTGGGGGGAGGGGGTGGGTTTTTATACATGGCTGATAGAATAGAGAGAAAAAAAATAATTGTCTTGATACGATCCTGAGGATTTGAAATGGCAGGTAGTTTGCAATTCGCGTGGGCGTTGTTTTAAACAGGCTGTAAGCTTAATTCGAACGTAATTAAAACTGTTGAAAAAGATTGTTCAAGGCTATGTAAGGTTTTCTTGGTAAGAGGACAACGACATTTGTTGAGGGAGGAGGATGTTCGAAGGACGACAAAGGTTAAGGGACGGCCCTGACATTCCCTCTCTCTCTCTCTCTCTCTTTCTCTCTTTTTCTCTTTCTCCCACACACGAACACACATACGAACCCTAATATCATTATCCTTATTTTTATCATAGTTTAAACATCTTTTCGATAAGTTCTCATATAAGCAAACACGTGTAAAGGTAGATACGTAGGTGTATAATAAAAAGGAAGATAACTATCGACGTTAACACAGAGATAACAGGTACATTACGAAAACTTGAAACTCGTTAGGATTTTGCATATGTTATAATTAATTTATGAAAATGTGTTACTTAGAGTGCTGCTACCTAACCGATGTGATAATAACTACCCGTATTACTACCCTTAAAAAAGAAAGGAACAGGACAATGATAATAAAAAGACTTGGAAAGTATAAATGGGTTATTGAGAGTAAATGTACAAAAAAAAAAAAAAATACAAAGTACTCAGATTTTCCTCTTTTCAACTGCAATAGCACCTTTTACCTTTTACTTCACAGTTCTACTCTTCCATCTGCATACCAAAAGTGACAACTATACGATTATAGTTCCGGTCTTGTGACACTCATCTCCCTCACACTTTCTCTCTCTCTCTCTCGCTCGCTCTCTCTCTGATTCTTATAATATGGGACCTAGGAATATTCCCTTTTCCTTGTCCCTCATTCTATCTCACATGGGATATGCGTCTGGTCTTAGCTAATGGCCCGTATAGCACAGCTCAACATCGCCTCGTTTACGTCTTTATTCCTATTTCTTTGTATGTGTAAGTATACCTAAGTGTGTAAGAAGGAGATAGGTAATAACCATTGTCCATTTTTATCATGATTGTAATATTCATAGGGTGGGATCGTTTAATTCCTTATGCGTTTCTTATGTATTTATTTTTATTTCATCTCACTTACTGTCACACACATACACACACAAATATGATATTGATAGTCCACTCGTGTTATTTGGGTTCATTCCATGAAAAAGAGATCCCACTGATCATGGGAAAAACTTTGGATTTTCTATCGTTTAACTTTGCGTTGCATTCTCTACCATTTCCGCATACCATAATCAACATCTATTAAAGTATTGAACTATTACTTATAAATTGTTATATAATTTGATTCCTCTCTTTCATTTATGGCGTTTACACGCTTCTTAACGTGTATATCTCTTTTTCTAACTTCATAGTTTAGAAATAGAAAATGATCTTTGAACCTTTCCTCATTCCTTTGATTCAAGGAATATTTAAAATTCGTATAACTAAAGGTTAGGGTTATTCGATAATTTCAGATGTGATTCCGTGACCGTGGAATCGTCTGAAGGTCCTCGCAATGGAGGCGGGACCGAATCAACAATCTCAGCAGCAACAGCAGCAGCAGCAGCAGCAACAACAACAGCAGCAACAGCAGCAACAGGCTACAGGAAACGTTTGTTCAGGTCAATCACAATTGGCCAGTCCTCAGGCCACTGTTGCTGGCCAATCCCAAGGTCAAGCTCAGCAACAGAATCAAGATGCCAGTGGTGTTGCAGTATCAGAGGCTGGACCAGTCGAGGAAGGTGTACTTCTTGCTAGGGTTCACGTACCGGAACTCTACGTTAGCAAGTGTCTTCAATTTCCTAAGGATCAGCTTGTCTGGGACGTGAAGCAACAATGTCTGGCATCTTTACCCAAGGTAAGAACTATCCTTATTCCCTTCTCGATATCTTAACGTTTTTTTTTTTTATTAACCTGCAAAAAAAGGGGTTCATCATCTTTAAGAAACCACCAAGCTAACTTTTCTATCAGGAAGATAATGTATAAGAATGTTCTTGAAATGAACTTGGCTAATATATAAAATCATTTTTTACTAACTTGATCATCCCATTTTCTTCGTCATAATATCTTTCTTCTAGAGTCATGATCGTTATCGATCAGAGGAAGCTGTTGAAAGAAAAGATCTTTTATATATTTAACAAAAAAAATCAAACGAAAAGAAGAAGAAGAATCATAAATGGGAGTAGGATGTCAGATACTTTGAGGTTTTTTTTTTTTTTTTTTTGTAGAAAATTTTGTTGTTTTATTTTCAAGGATGTTCTTATTAAAACCTATAGCTCATCCGCTTGTAATAGAAACTCGCGCGCGCGCATACAATGTTGTATCACTGGCAAGGGCTGTGCGCACTTTACATGCCGATTTCGAGAAATTGCAGAGAGCGCGAAATTAACCACCGCCAGCGGGAGTAATAACGAGTTCCACGACTCGTGGATATGCAGGGAATCATCCTGTGTATGTCTTTCCTTTTCATTTCTTTTCTTTTTTCTTCTTTTCTTTTTAACCCCCTTCTCTTTCTCTTCTTTTTCAAATCCCATACAATTTTTTGTTTCCTTTTAGTTTTTATTATTGGTACCAAGCCCTCGTGGGGTTTACTGAAAGTCACTTTGCTCTATGCAGAATCCGAATTTCTGTTTTTTTTTTTTTAAACAGCAAACTTAAAAAATTGAACAATTTGTTGTTCTGTCAATTGTCCTAAGAATAAATTTGACCTGCGTATCAGAGTTTGACCACAGTAATCCCTTCGATCATCATTTAGTTTAATATATTTCTATATATATAAGTATGTTTAGAAATATTTTTCTATTCAATCGTCGATCTTTCATTTTTCATTTTTCATTTTTTCTATTTTTTTTTTCTTTTTTTTACTTGTCATTATAATTATTTTTGATTGATGATTCCTCTTTGTCAACGATTTTCACGCGTTACGTCTTTTCTGTCCTCACATGCTTGCCTTCCGTGGACATAGGAGGTACAGCACCAAAAGCCCCATAATAATAATAATCTTATGGTTTACCTCCCACATATATATATATATATAATAAAAAAAAAGAAAAAAAAAAACATAAGAAAAAAACATTAAGCAGCTTGTATCCCTTTAGAAAATTTGTTCCATTTGTTGTTCAGCTCCAAAATTTATATCAGCTTAAAAGTGGAATAATTTCTTCAAACAAAACCCCCCCTCCCTTTACCACCACCAACCACCATCGTTTCATCTTAATCCTCTCACGGGTTTTTTTTATTAATTTTTTGCTTAAAGTTTGTTCGACCCATAAATGTCGAGGTCAAAGTTTTCTAAAATATACTTTCTTTGATAAAAAAAAAAAAAAAAGAAAAAAAATGGAAAGGGATGATGTTGTCATTTTCGTTCCTTCGATTTTTCTTTTTATTTTCTTTTTCTTTTTTTTTTTTTTTTGATAATCGGCTTATTCAAGTTAAATGATTTTAAAACTCGATAATAAAAAGGTGACAGAGAGAAAATCACGCGTGAGAGGTTTAATTGTATGAAATAATCGATGCTCGTTCACGTTTCATTTCTTCGATAAAAAAAAACTCTGCTTTGAAAATAATCCGCATTATATATTTAGTATATATAACACCATGAACACGAGTTCGATGCTTTTCTTGAATATCTTTTTTTCTTTCTTTGTCTATTATTTCAAATTATATCATGTCAAAATTTGCATTTTATCTTTACCATCAATTTGTTTTTATTTTTTTTTTTGCAACATTTGCAGTTTAATGATACGTTGCTATCACGCTGATCCAAATTTGTGTCATCCATTGGATGATCGATGCACATTAATTATTATTTAATATATTTTCATTAACAAAGCTATTTTTAATAAATGAAATTCTTCGAACTCGTCACGTGGTTCCCTTACACACGCATATTCACCATAATCAAATATTTTATATATGTATACATAATTATAATATATCATTTGAATTTAATTAACAAAATATATATATATATCTATAAAATATAATATCTATACATATATACAATATTTTTTAGTCACTACACTACTATTTGAAATAACGTAAATATATATATGCACTATTATTCAATTTGCGAAGTATAATATTATTCATACATAAATAATTATTAATTTATTTTCTGACCTGTGGTGTTGTTGTTTGTTGTTTGTTGTTTTTGCTTTTGCCTCGCTTTCACGGGGCCTGTGAACACATTACCACACCCACCACCACCACCACTACTACTACTACTACTACTACTACTACTACTACTACTACACCATCACCTACTACCACTACTACTACTACTACTTCTACTTCTACTTCTACTACTACTTCACCTGTGCTCTCGTCTATATGTGTGTTGGGACCACGTATCTCCCTCGTGTACTGCGTGACACACGTCTGCCAAAACCAATAAAAAAAAAATATACCAAAAAATATATATATCTATATATATATTACACAAAAACGGGCCTGATTCGACCACCACCACCTACCTACACCCTCCGTTGTACGGATTAAACATCGCTTCTCCAACCCCTTTCGATGCGTCTCGCAGGTGGCCACTTGGTACAGGGTACGTCTTCACTATTACTAATAGCATGCGACAAATTATTTTATCATCCCTCTTCTCTTTCTTTTATTATTTTTTTTTATATTTTATTTTATTTTCATTATTATTACAACGTGTGTATGATTATTATATTTAATTATTATACACACACAACATTTTGATATACTACGCATGAACTGATGTTAGTAGATGATGTTTTTTTTTGTTTTTTTTTTTTTACAGTGATATTAGATTTGTCAGATTATTACAATTCATACAAATTTGTAATTTGATTTAAAATTAACAACTCATTCGTACATTAATATGTAAATACAAAATTACATATTATTATCAATGTACGAATTGGTATTACATACATTTTTACATATACATGTATATTCAACATGTGTCTATGCATATTTCAATTTAAAACAACCTATTGATAGATAGAAATAATGAAACCTTGCATGCTATTAGCATAATGAAGTCTTAAATGTTTTATTTTTTTTATTTTTTATTTAAGAAGACTATGGAGAGTAAAGGTAAGGAGTAACATCTCTGTATATTAAGGTTATATTTAGTACATTATTACATAACTCCGGCATACTTTAATTCGTTTACAATTGCTACATTCATACCATACCTTCTAAGTTCACCAGTGCCACTTTTGGAAGATTTTTGAACTGTTATTTATAGAAAACGTTGGACACTTTTTCACTTCCCATAAGAGATGTTACTCCTTACCTCTACTACTCTCCATAGATTTAAGAAGATCCATATTCGAATATAAAGCATGAACAAAAATATAAATAAGAAATAATATGGTTCACTCAAATGTTTTTCTTTCGTAAAGACGAAATAAGAAAAGAAAAAAGTGTCGTTTGTTTTATCATTGGTAGGAAAAAGTTTTCTTTTTTCTTATTGATTACGTCAGAATATGTTAAAACACGTCGTCTCTCTTATTTACTATACTTGTGGTTGTTATAGTACTCGTAAGACTTCGAGAACGCGAGTGTGTGTCCTCGATCGAGGTCAAACACAGTGTTGACTCGTCCTATTTTCCTACCGTCTTGCTTCGTGCTGACTTTCAGTTTCATTTGAGAGAGGTAAACGAAAGGTTTCCTATAACTGCTGCTGCTGCTGCTATTACTATTACTATTACTATTTTTAATACTGCATTTTAATTCAACAATTCTACTTCATTCAATATTAAATATTAATTCGTCAAATATATGAATTTTATCGATTATATAAATATTTATTCAATTTAATTGAAATAATAATTTAATAATCGATGAAATATATTTTAATTATAAATATAACATTTCACTTACATGTATAATATATATATATATGAAAATTTTGAAAATTAAATGCAGTATTATTTGATTGAAACGATTAATTTAATAATAACTCTTTCATACATATATTTTTATTTTAAATAATTGGAACAAAATTATTGATCAGTTTATATAGGTATTGATTCATACGTACATACGAATCATCTCTTTTTTTATTCTTATTTAATATCTTAACCGTTTCATAGACGCCCGTTGTTTTGTTACACCGCCGCCTACCGCTCCGTTACATCGCCGCCCGGTTACCGCTCCGTTACATTTTTTCAAATCAACACTCATTCTAAAGAAGTTTTTCACTTAAAAAAGAGATATTTTATTACGACATTAACTCGTTTATCAGGATTGATAAGAATATAATGTACATAGAGAATATTTATCGTTCAAATATTAGCTCGTAAGAAAGAAAGAAAGAAATAAATAAATAAATAAAAAAAAAAAGATAAAAGCATAAATAGGAATAGCATGATTCTAACACGAATATTATTATCGAGCTATCAATATCTGAGGACAGATAACGATAACGTTATTACCTTCGCAATTGTGGTATCCTTTATCATTACACAATGGCTGGTCTCCATCAATGTACACGTATTTCGATATAACAACGTACAACACAACTAAAATATGTTAGTAGAAGTGCAGACCGGAACCGTGCAAGGAGCATTACCGGTACCTAGCACCGGTACACATTGACGCGTATGTATTACCTTCTTCTCTATTTCTATCCTACAAAGTACGAATATACTTAAGATTTCTTTGTGTGTGTGTGTGTGTGTATCTCTTTGAGGATAAATAATCCATCGTGTGTAGAAGTTGTTGTTGTATCTTGAAAGTTTCAGCCTCGAGCGTAATACGTGGGTGTAAGATCATTGTGATCCATGATCGTGAACCTGGATCATCCTTCACCTTAGATCTCTCTCATCGTTCTTTTAGATTATTTCTATAGGGAATTTTTTGTTTTTTTTTGTTTTTGTTTACCCCCGTAAATAAAAAGTGTGTCCTGCACTTTTACTTGCATTCAACTATTTTTTTTTTTTTTGATAGAATATAGGATGTGTTGTTATCTTGTTATTTTCTTCATAATTGTTAACATAAAGTTGATTTAATTATTTTCTTGTTTTAATTAGAATCAGATTAAGGAAAATGATTGAAATGATTTTTTGTTTAATTACCACCCGGAACTCGCATTATTTTATTTAATAGTTACGCTTTTATAGTTCGTCAGTAAGCGTTAAGAATACTTTTTCAAGGAAGTTCAAAGTAATCAACAACCATAAAATATGGTCAACGACGTGTGACAAACAAACGTACCTACACCCATATATCGTGATTTAGATTATTATTTCACTTTGTTAATTTAATTTTATCCTTACAATGTTAATTGAAACAATGCACCATTGATTTCCATTCTTGGTTTGTTTCTTTTCATTCTAAACAATAAGATAAATGTTTTTTTAAACTATTCAACAATTGGTAAATTTTTTAAATGAAACATCTCAAGAGAAATTGTTCATTAGATTTTCTATAATACTTTGACTCGTGTATTTTTAATTAAAAAAAAAAAAAAAAAAAAAAGATATATGTGTGTGATTTGAAATTGTAGAATAATTTTGTGACAATTTGATGTCAACTATGAACCTTTAAAATGAAATGTTTGTTTCGTTAACAAGAAAACTTTTCTTTTTTTTTTTTTTTATTAATGTATACGTCATAAATCATAAAATACATGAGAGTAGTATATATATATATATATATATATATATATATATATCTGTGTACAATTAACTAACAATTTATTATACTCAGTTGTATTCGTTAGTGTGTTTCATGTTTGCTTTCAACGATCGCGGGATGATCTAAAGCTCGTATTTAAGAACTTGTATACACGTGGTTGGTTGTACGTGACCATGATCAATGCTTACGAATCGATTCGTTCGTTTATTCTTTRAAATTATTCAATGTAGTAGTAGTAGTAGTAATAGTAGGAGAGAGTGTACTGTATAACTAAGAGAAATACTGCAACATAATAAAATGATGGAAAAGGGGGAGAAGGACAGTTTGCGAGGAAGAACAAACGATCTTTACTGTCAGGATAAGCAAATCCTTTTGCTGAGTAGACATCGAACAAATGTATGTGTCATTCTTTCAAGCATTCTTTCTCTTTTATTTCTATCCTCAGCATCCTAATCGATCAACGAGGATATCTAGATCGAATGGAGATCGATCGATCGATCGATCGATCGATGATCTTTTCTCTTTGAATAACTCAACTTTTAACATACAACTGAATTTTATTTAAATCAACACAACCAATTAAATATATTATTTCATTTATACAAAGATACAGTGTCATTTAATATTATGTGGATTGTAAATAATAGTATGAATTATTTTTATTTAAGATTGGGTTGCATATTAATTCCACTTTCACCCTGAAGGGGGAAGATACTCTTTCAATTTATTTCAATTAACTCAACAAATTAATTTATTATTTTATTTATACAAAGATACAATAGTATTATGTGCATTTTTTTTTATTAAAGATCGTGTTGCATATTAATCTTCACATATCCCCTGAAGGAAGATACTTTGAAATGATATTTTTCGAAGAAGTCAATTCCACTAATTCCGACAAAGTTAAGTCCAATTACATTGAAGAAGAACTTTAGAAATAAAAAAATATCAAGAAATGATTTACAACAACCGGATATATACCTATATTTTATATAGAAACACGCAAACAGAATATTATCTCGTTTGGATTGAATAGAAAAGAGAAGAGAGCTTAAAGGAAAAAGTGTCTGATTTGTATTATTGTATCGAAGTCATTACAATAATTTCTTACTAACATTAGCCAATCATGTCCTATTGCATTACCTCGAGCCATTTTCAAATGGCCTGACTTAGGAAAGAAGGAAATAGACAAATTATACTAAACATTGAACACTTGGGTTGTGTTAAATGACTACTTCATTTTAATCGATCATTAGCTACACTTTTTCTTTCCTAAAAGGAAGTAAGAATGAACAAAACACCCTTAACTATGTAAGTCTGTCTCTGTGTATATGTTTGTATGTATATGAGGGAGAAAGATATGTTAAAAGTTCTCTTTTTAAATCCTTTTTTTTTTTTGCTTTTTTTTCTTTTCTTTTTCTCTTTCTCTGAACTAAGTCTTTCAACCCAAGAAGAAGAAGAAGAAGAAGAAGAAGAGTAGCCAGCATCCACAGCAAGCCATTTACCCGGGGCTCTCCGAGTGCAATCTCGTATTCATGAATTCCTTGTACATAGCCCTCCCCTTCTCCTCCTCTCCTCCTCTCTTCTTTCTTCCCTTTATCCCTCGGCAACCCCTTCACCTCACCTCTTCCTCTAACAGTTACTATCTTCCTCTCCTTCTTCTTCTTCTTCTTAACTCTTGTCTTTAAGAAATCGTACGAGCACCAGCACCTCTCGCCACTGTAATCCAAGTCACGAGACACGACGAAAATCGGTTCTACCTTTCGAGTATGATACCGTATTACGAATTATAGTTATGTGAATGCACTTAACTACAGTTTTGGTTGGTGAATAAGACCAGTTTTCTAACCTTGGGTCAAGAGAGTAGTAGTTTTCCTTTTTTTTTTTTTCATTTTAAAATTCTATTAAATTTATTACAAGTTAATCTTTCGATCAGTGTTTTAGGTGTTTTAAATCTTTGCAGCATAAAATAGCTCTATGTTGCACAGAGAAATTTGATTAAGTTTTAATTGAAACCAAATTTGTATATTTTTTTTTATTAATAAAGGTATTACATAATGTAAAAATATTAATAACCAATTGTTTTGCGTAAATAAGACGAAATATAAACTTATGAGCATGTTTAGTTATTGCAATAATATTTCGAGGTGGGACTAAAAATGTTCCATCGTGCATTATGGTGTATCAAAAAGGT
>NW_015149047.1:229846-252150 GCF_001465965.1 Polistes dominula | reverse complement strand
CCCTCCCCCCGCTTCTTCGATCACCGTACGAGACGTTCCCTCATACATAAATGCATTTTACAGCTCGTTGCATTTGCACCCATGCTACCCAACGTTCGTTAAAACGAGCTGCTGAACGAACAGTCGGCGGTGGGCGGAGGGTGCCATTAGTTTTGTTCTAAACTTGATTAGGATAAAAATAAATAGAAAGAAAAATCTAAGGGTTTCTTTCCCTTAATTTAAAGATCCATTTTTGTTTCTTTTTTATTTAATGTTTTTGATGAATGTGTGTGAATGGATATTTAAACAAATATTCATGTGTAATATAAACGTCATTGAAACGTACGAGTTTGTACGACTCGTAATATGAATGAGCGAGTGAAATGGTGGGAGTGAATGGGGAGGGAGTGAGGGAGGAAAAGATTACATAGATTTTATACATATATATATATATATATATAGGAGTGTGTGTGTGGAAAAGCATGTTCAGCAAGATCAACTTTCACTCCAAAGATGTACTCTCGTCTTCTTACTTACATACATATATATATATTTAAACGTGTATGGGTTGAAACTACACATATGTAGAGTTTTACGTACAACTGTTTCGTTTGGTTTCGTTTTGTTAATGCATGCTGGGTAAAAGAAGAAGAAGACGAAGAAGAAGTAGAAGAAAACGAAATCATCATGAATCTCAGTGTTGCAGCATCATGGGCACGTATTTTATATACGTTTTTTTTCTTATTTTTTTTTTTTCTTATTTTTGTCTTATTCTTTTAAGATTCTCTCGAGGCGTAACACTCGTCATTGTGTAACACTACGCACGTGTGATGTAACCAACCAGGGGAAATTCGTAGGTCTGTCTTTTTTGGGGTTTTATCTAATTTTTTTTTTTTTTTTTTTTACATAGAAATATTATAGAAAGTTTTGATTATGATTTGTAATTCATAAGATTGTAATTGAGTAGTCAACAATTTTGTAAATTAAAATTGAAATAAGTCTTTTGTGTAATGGTATAAATGGTAGGGGGGAATCTTTTTTAATTCGTAACGAGTGTAAGAAAGAGATAGATAAATCTGAGTGTTAAAAAGAGACAGAGAGAGAGAGAGAGTAAGAAGCGTTAGTTGGGTGTGCGATTATGTCGCTTCTAAAGACTTTATGAAGCAATTACGGGACACTAATTAGAGTAGGAGCGCCGGTTTGGCAGGTATACCATCGTTTTTGCTGCTACCGTTCTCGAGTACCAAGTAGATGCTTCAATTCGATGGTAGGGACATATTAATGTCTTTATTTACCATAAAAAGTATATGAAAAGAGAAAGATAAAGAGATGGTCGTTTGATTGTGTTGAAAGGCAAATCAAATTTTTTTCATTTCTTTTTTTTCTTTTTTTCTTTTTATTTTTATTTTTAATAAGGGTGCCTCGTCACACGTTGCTGTGGTTCACAATCAGTCCAATACAACGAATTATCTTTTACTTAATATCTTTTATTTAATAAATTGAAATATAAATTATTCTATCTTTCAAGTTGGATAAAACTGCACACATTGTGCAAAATTTGATTAAAATTGGTTCAGTAGTTTAGGAGTCCATTGCGGACAAACAACGTGACACGTGATTTATATATATTAAGATAAGAAGATAATTATCATTTATAAACCCACGTGCATTAACGAGATAAATTTCTATTTGAATTATCTGATTTATCTGACAATTGTATCTTCTTCTTTTTTTTTTTTTTGCAATTTTATCATGAAGATTTATTTGCAGCAGGGTATTAAAAATAAATAAATAAATAAATAAAATAAATCTTCTTTCAATTTCTGAGAAGATCTGTAATGCAGATAAAATGCAATCGGGAATAAAATGTTATTTACGTTTGTTTTAAGTTCACTTAAAAAGTGTGAAAGAAAGACAAAGATGTTGAATAAGAGACAGAGAGAGAGAGAGAGAGAGAGAGAGAGAGAAGGACAGCATCATTAAATGTACCTGACGAAGTCAACATTTACCCATCCTCTTCAATGTCCTTTTATTATCTCAACTCCTCTTTCTTATCTTTTAGTGGAAGAAGTATAAAAAAAAAAAAATACAAAAAAAATAGGGTCTTCTTCTATCTTCTTCTTTGGCTTTTTGTCTTCAACTTTTTCTCGTCGCAATTCTCTAGCCTTTAATACTTATGGTGGACATTTGAAAAAAAAAAAAAAAAAAAAAAAACAGAAATTCTGCGGAGACGTCACTGTTTGCACAGTTACGTTGTTTAACTTACATTTAGTGTGAGAGAGTAGAAAGAAAAAGAAAAAGAACAAAAAAAAATAGAAGAAGGAGTTCGTTAAGGTTTGCAGGAATTTAACGAACGTCCAGGAGAAGAAGACGCGTTGTCCTCCTTTTTCTCTCTCAACCACGATGATTAAACTTCTATCCTACTATCCATCCCCCTGTTACAACCCTCGTTTACAAAAAAAAAAACAAAACAACCTTTCTCTCAAATCACAGATCTCATTTTGCAATAGTTGTCTATCCTATCATCCCCCGTTCTTCTAATAGTTTCTAACGAATCATCGTTAAGAAAAGTTCTTTTCAAACAAAACAAAAACCAAACTTTACACACACACCCCCCCCCATCTTCTTTCTTTCAAAAAAGATAAAAAAGGAAGAAAAGAAAACCTTTAAAAATAATTTTTTTTAAATTACATTTCTCACGAAAACAAAACCATAAATAATTAAAATTAATTAGAAAAATGTGTGCGATTTGAAATAATTTAATAAAAACTAACATTTATTTAATAAAACGTTCAAGGGTTTTTATTTTTATTTTCATCATTGGTTTTGTTTTCGTCGTAGGTGTCCAACCCTTTTAATGGCAACCCTTTTGCTGTAATATTTCGTTCCTCCTCTCGTTTCTTTTAACGGACCATTTTCTCAGCCACACCCCTTTCACGACCGACACATCGTGTGGGGGTTGGGTGGGAGTGGGGAGGGGGAAGAAAGGGGGGTATGAGTTTAAACGGGAAGTCAGACTCGTGCATCACCACTTTCGTTCGAGGCCTTTAATTTGGCACGTCTTCCACTCTTCGCTATTGTTGCCCATGATTGTCGGGTGAATCCCTCCAACCCCCCCTCCCTCTCCCCCTCCCCTTGGATTTTTCTTTCTTTTTACTTTGGAAGACCTTTTGTTACGGTAAACGTGGCGTATGGCGATAATACATGCCCTTGATACATAACACATGTTGTCTCTTTTTTTTTAGTTATTTTTTTTTTATATAATATCTGTACATAAGTGTATATTTTAATGTGTAAATGTTATATAGAATTGTTTTTGATAAGATTATCTTAATATTATTATAATTGATTTTTAATTGTAGGATGTGAGTCAAACATTTCACTTTGGAAATATTTTTAATGGTAAAACAATCTAACTTTGTTGTATTTAGAACTTTAACAATATTTTTACAAAGTATAGAATTTGTTTAGAAAATAATTAAGAAAACTCGTAGCCTTTTTTTTCTTTTTTAGTTCACGTGACAATTTGTGATTAAATGTAATTAAATAAACATTATTTTATTCGTTAGTTAAAATGAATGATGTTTAATTATATGAAAATGATATAAGGTTGGTAATGGAATATATTTGTTGAAAATATATATCGATGATACCTATATCCTACATCGTCATTGGGTAGTCTAATTACAAAATCGATAAAGTTTTCTACGTAGCTACGAAGAGACTACGACGACGACGCTGGCAGTTTTGTAAAAGGTGAATTACAAATACGGTTTTGTGCTCTTTTTATACTTGGAATTTTTGAATATGCATCGAACGAGAATAAAGTGGGAAAGTGAAGGAGACAAAAAATAAAAAGAAGAAGAAGAAGAAGAAGAAATATCAAACGAAATTTTAAGAGATTTCGAACGAAACTGATGTGAGTCCTAGGGGTAGGTGGGAGGTAGGAGGGTGAGGGTGAGGGTGGGAGAATATGATTAATCTCTTTTTAAATTCCTACGATTGGCCTCGTCAACCTTTCATTCATCTCTTTGTACATTTTTATTTCGTAATAACTAGCAAAAAAATATTACGAATGATTGAATAAATATGCTTCTTCTATATTATTTTATTTTTGAGTGAACCATAAATAATAATAATAATAATAATAATAATTTATCATTCGATTGAATATTCGTGCAAATTGAAAAAATATTATATTTTTTGTTGTTGTTGTTAAAAAACGATTAGTATGTTTGTGTATTACAAATAATTATGTGTAGTAGGTACGCATGATCGATGTGCATACGATAAATAAATAAATCAATAAATAAATTAGTTAAAAAAAAAACAATGCATGCGTAATAAATGTGGAAAAATAGGTGGTGGGTGTGTTCATTAAATGAATTTGGAAAAAAAAAAGAAAAAAGAAGAAAAAAAAAGATATAAAAATGTTATCGTAACATTGGAACACGAGTTTTAAAAATAAAATTCAACATGGAAATACTTTGCAGGAGCTGAAGGAGAGCTTCAATTATGGCCTCTTCTGTCCACCAGTCAATGGAAAAGCTGGAAAATTTTTGGACGAGGAACGTCGCCTTGGCGATTATCCTTTCAATGGTCCTGTTGGTTACCTAGAGGTAAGATTCAATTATAATCATTGAAAAGGTACTCTCATTGATATACGAATGAAATAATTTTTTAATTAAAATTGTCAAAAGAAGAAAAGCAAAAAGAAAAAAAATTTCAATTTCTCAAAGATTATTATTGTGTGCAGTCCTTTGAGTACTTTGTAAAAAGGGTTCAAACTTAAATGGTTTTACTCTGACTTGAACGGCCCATTGACACGCGACGACTACGAGAAGATTATTTCAGGCCCTGAAATGGCTTGGAACGGTTCTATTTCGCGAGAGCGAACCTAAATAAAAAGGATGAAAGGAAGGATAGAATGAGAGAGAGAGAGAGAAATGAGGTGAAAAAAAGGGTTAGCTAAAGAGAAGAACCTTTTCTTTTTTCTTCTTTACTCTTCTTTCACTTATTTCTTTCCTTAAGAAAAGTTTTTTAAATATGACGAAGAAGAAGGCTCGTAACTCGTGTTCGTTTCTTGACCTGGTTCTTTCAAACACACACACACACACAAACACACACAGATAGAGAGAGAGAGAGTGTCAAAACGGGTTCGTCCAAGCGTTTTATTCTCATCCAGTGACCTGCTCGTGATCAAAGGTAAAGAAGAAGAGGAGTTAGTCGATAATCAGGGCAACCCAGCGTAGGGTTCAAAGACACCCATTTTTTCTTTATTCAAAGAAAACCATAAATACTTAGATAAAATGCACGATACTTAAACTTTAATGATGATAATGATTTGAATAAAACTTCAAATATGAGATACAAACAAGGGGGTTGTAATCTTAGAACATGAACGTAACATTAATAGATTTTTAAACAACAACTCGTAATAATTGATTTGATTGATCATGTTTTCAGCTTAAGTACAAAAGACGTGTCTACAAGATGTTACACCTCGATGAGAAACAATTGAAGGCGATGCACACGCGAACTAATCTACGAAGGTTGTTAGATTACGTAGCTAATAGTCAAGTTGAGAAGATAGCAAAGATGTGCAGCAAGGGTCTGGATCCAAATTTTCATTGCCAGGAGACAGGAGGTAGAGATTTTCATCGATACAAATTAAAACCAAAAATATAAGAAAATTAAAAACACAAATCAAATGATGAAGAGAAAGAACAAACAAAATACTACATACTACTACTACTACTAATAATAATAATAATAATAATTAATACAAATAATTCTTTTTAAAAAACAAAAAACAAAAACACGACCAAAAATCTCTTTTTACAGAGACGCCATTGACACTGGCAACGGGTTTAAAAAAACCATCGAAAGTGATCATAGCATTGGTCAATGGTGGAGCCTTGTTAGATTATCGAACGAAAGAAGGTTTAACGGCAATGCACCGAGCTGTAGAAAGAAATAGTTTAGAGGCTGTTAAAACGTTATTGGAACTTGGTGCCAGTCCTAATTACAAGGACACGAAGGGTCTAACTCCATTGTATTACAGTGTCATATTTAAAACCGATCCGATGCTTTGCGAAACCTTATTGCACGATCATGCTACCATTGGTGCACAGGATCTTCAAGGCTGGCAAGAAGTTCATCAGGTTTATCACATTTATTTATTTATTTATTCTCTTGTTGTCTTTTGAACAACAACAACAACAATATATATTCCTGATGTAATTAGAAAATGAATTTATTTTTGTTGTTTTTGTTTTTTCTTTACCATAGGCTTGCCGGAACAATCTTGTACAACATCTCGACCATTTACTCTTCTATGGTGCTGACATGAACGCACGTAACGCATCTGGTAACACACCGCTTCATGTATGTGCCGTTAACAACACCGATTCCTCGTGCATTCGTCAGCTACTCTTCAGAGGTGCACAGAAAGATAGTCTCAACTATGCGAATCAGACTCCTTATCAGGTTGCTGTTATCGCTGGTAACATGGAACTTGCTGAAGTCATCAAGAATTATCAGTTAGAAGAAGTTGGTAAGTTTTATTCGTTTTATATTTTTTTTTTTCATTTGTTATTTTTAAAAGCAACATTTTTTTTATATTTATCGTTTATCGATTGTTTCCAAAGCGTGTTAGGATTGTTAATTTAATTACATTACAATTTTAATAATATTATACATGGTATATATATTTTATTAATTATTAATTTTAAAAAAAAGATATATAAGAGATAATATAAATAAATAAAATATCATCTCTGCATGCTTTTTGAATAAGCTTGGCATGTGAATGTTGAATGCAATGCTTTCTAAACCCACCCTTTGAATAAAGGATACGCGTGACTTCCTCCTAGCTCAACACCCCCCACCCCACCCCCCTACCCCATAAAATGCAAATAATAGTAGAAAAGAGTAGGAAATATTTTGTTTCGTTTGTATCGTAGATAAATGAAAAAAAAAATATATATTTGCATACGAATAAACACATATATATATCAAAGTATATATATGCATATGCATTTAGGATATACTTGTATTGTATATATTGTATATATATATATTTGTTTATTTGTATATTTGATTCGTAAAATAATGATTGAAAATAAAATAAAATTTGATTCTGATGATAATTAAAAGCAATCGAAAAATGTTATGGTGGGATTAATTTATATCTATAGTATATATTTGGTGGTGATGGTCGTGTAAAATCGTCGAGTGGTGTAATTTTGTTATATAAGTTGAACACATACACGTACATATATATATACACACAAACAAAACATACGCATTCATAAACTTGCAAACGTGTGAAAAACGAAATTGAACAATTTGTTTAAAATATTGTTAAAAATGGATTTCCAAATTATTTTTTAAATAACACACACGTACAGACAACACATACAGGAACACGTATTATAATAAACAATGTTGCTAGATTTTTATAAATAATCTGGCAGCATTGAAACGTTGATATTTTGGTAATGTCTCAGTAGTTCGAAGTACTTTGTAAATCTGTGTGTAATTCATATCCCGAATCATCATTATCATTCATCATCATCATCATCATCATTATCATCATCATGAAAACAAAAAATCAAATCTTTTGTCCTCGTCCCTTCTCGTTTTTTTTCTTTGCTTCCAATAAATTTGATGATTCGTCGGTGTGATTGATAAGTCCATTAATGGTGCAAATGGACGACTAATCGGGAAAAAAAACCTTTAGAAAAATTGTATCACACGAAACTGATGCAATGTTTAAAAATAAGAATTAAAAATGGAAGATGATCCTTCTGCGTGTGCTTTATCACTGCTTACGTGCTCTCCCTACTACTACTACTACTACTTCTACTACTACTTCTACTACTACTACTACTACTACTAACGACGAGCGAACTTCCTCTTTAACAAACCTACTTACTGAAGAATTTCGAGAGAAATGAAAGAAGGATTCTAAAAATATATAAATCAAATTAAATCAAATAAAACACCTTGGCCAGCACGCAGCATTGAGCTTCGCACGTTTTATCAAAAAAAGTAAACAACCCCAACAGTCCTGTAAAAAGTTGGATAAACTTTGCGTGGACATTTAAAGAAATTCAAAAATCATAATAATAATAATAATAAGATTGGGTGACTACTACTACTACTACTACTACTTATAAGGATTAAGTAACCCATTTGTATACTTTAGCTTGCAAACGAATCGATTTTCCAGTACCATTTAAAGGGCCACCACGGTACAACCCAAAACGACGATCAATGGCATTCGGTGGAGGAACGTCGATGATGTCGACGAGCTGTTCAGCGAGCAATCTGGGGACCCTGACAAGGATACCATCTACGGAACAACATGCAGCCAGTGGATCTAATACTGGTAGTCTAACACGAACCATCTCGGTGGAACAATACTCTAGTACTGGTAACAATCTGACAAGAGTCCCGTCAGCTGACCAATATGTGACTACAACGACGGCTAGTCTAAGCAGAGTATCATCTACCGATCAGCAATACGTTAAGGGTGGTATACCGTCCGTTGAACAATATGCGAGTGGTACATTTGTCAGAGTACCATCTTCCTCTTCCTCTTCCTCTTCTTCATCATCATCATCGTCATCTTCATCATCTTCGACGACTGCTGAACAACAAAAACAACAGCAACAAAATCAACAACAACAACAGCAGCAGCAGCAGCAACAACAACAGCAACACGATGCTGCTACATTGAACAGAGTAAATCATCCTCCGTCCACGGAATCCATGTCAACAACGCCAATCTTAGTTGTTGCACCTGTAACAACACCTAGCAATCGAGTACCGTCCATCGAAGCTACCAGAAATGATATACAGAGAATACCGTCCGAGCAACAACAACAAATGCAATCGCAATCGCAATCGTCGCAACTCTTGCAACAACATCATCGTAATCATCATCATCACCATCATCATCATCATCACCACGTTGCTACGATCAGAACAGAACAACAGAACCGGCATAACTCCGAATACCAGAGTCCAAATTCACTGAGGGATCCAAATGCGAGGTAAGCATAAACTGTCTTTGCTACGAAATATTCCAGTTCCCTTGCTATTGTTCAAGGCAACAAGACAACAGTTTATTTCACACTCATATTCCTTTTAATCTTTTTCTACAATATATATATACTGCTAACCATAGAAAAAAAAAAAGATGAATCCCATAAAATCTCTCTCTCTCTCTTTTCTATCTCTATCTCTATCTCTATCTCTATCTCTTATAAACCTTGTAATAATTAATATCCATTCGCAAAGACAATTTATCGCTGATCTCGCTCAAATGTCTCTGCTAAAAAAAAAAAAAACAAAATACAAAACCAAAAACAAAAACATTAGTGTCATCCTCCTGCTACGATATTGCAATACGTTTCAAGATTGCCGATGGAGAACTATCAGAACATAAGAATGGAGGGCCTGACCAGGCTGCAGGAACATCGACTCGAGTTGCAACATCGTCTGGACATTCATAGGACAATGGAGATGCCACCGTCGCCATCCCCCAGTAGCAGAAGTCTTGCACCTTTCAGCTCGGCTAGCTCGAGCCTATCGGAAGGCAGCAATCAACCGTCCGGTGAAGATTCTGCTAGCATTGTTACAGGTATAAGTCATCATCCTTTCTACCTCTCTTGCTATCTATCTTTCATTTTTTCTTTTTTTTTTTTATATATATATATTTTTTTTATTATGGTCCCATTTTAATCTTCACTACACTCTATATCTGTCTCTATCTCTTCTTCCCCACCCTTTCTCTCTTTTTGTACTCTGCGAGGAAGTCGTCGTATTGTCAAGATGGATGTCTCTATGGACAAATGTTTTCATGTAAGGAATTATACGATCAATGATGATCTTGACGAAACTAAAACCATCACCACCAAAAGAATAAATAAATAAATAAATAAATAAATAAATAAATGAAATAAATAAATAAAATATTAGAAAATTTAAAAGAAAAAGATTAAATGTTTAAAAAAAAACACACAGGCAATCTCAATGATTTCTGTTTTCATCGAATTTCTGCATGAATGTGTTTTAATCCGCAGTGTGGAGATATAATTAACGTCCACGAGTACTTAACGGATAGTTCCTCGTTCCTCATAGCCATTCATTATCTTTTTTTTTTTGTTCAATTTTTATTATTATTATTATTATTATTATTATTAAGGATATTTCGCATGAAATATCTTTGATATTTAGGGATCGAGAATTGTTCGAGTAAATGCTTAGTTTTGAATTAAACTTAGACAATGTTTTGTTCTATGAAACTGTTGTTGTTTTTAGACAAAAGTCTTGGAGATACAGCGTCCGACGTGATCAGTGATAGCTCAGGAGTTGGTACCTCGCAATCAGACACTACTAATTCTTTGTCGATACCTGGGACTACTGTCGTCTGTGTTGAAAGTTATAACAGTGGGATACCTGGACATCTGACGATCAATCAAGGAGATATTCTTGAAGGTACAAATCATCCCTCATCTATTTTAATAGAATTCTCTTGACAATTTGTAATCTTGATTTTGTATTTATTTTCAACAGTTACTGGTGCTACAGATTGTGGTTTACTCGAAGGAGTATTACGTGGTCAAGGTACAGGATTATTTCCAGCACATTGCGTACAAGAAGTTAGGCTACGTCATACTAATATACCATTGGGTTCGCAACCTAGCAGAGATGGAAGAAACAGAGTACTCGGTCGTAGAGAGTCTCAACACAAATATTTTGCCACTGCACCAAGACTGAAGAAACCGTAAGAGTTCATTTTTTAATACATATTTTCTATCTATAGCAAGTATTTGCTATATTATTCTCGATACTAATCGTAGAGTAACATCGGAGCCGCGTACAGTAGTCCTACATCGATCTAGGAAAGGTTTTGGTTTTGTTTTACGTGGTGCTAAAGCAACGTCACCATTAATGGAACTAACACCATCAGCGAGATACCCAGCACTTCAATATCTCGACGATGTTGATCAAGGTGGCGTGGCTGATCTAGCTGGTCTCCGAAAAGGAGATTTTCTAATCCAAGTGAGTTTCCATTTTGAAATCTACGATCTCGTATTACCGATCAAAACGAAACTAATAAATGTTTAGATCAATGGGGAGGACGTGACAACAGCTTCGCACGAACACGTGGTAGATTTGATCAGAAAATCAGGCGAGTTAGTACGAATGACAGTAGTCTCGCCTGTGATCAGCCTACCAAATTCACAATCGGCAGCAGCATTGCCGACTAGTCAACCTATTCAAAGACAGTATGCAACATTGCCACGTAAGGGTAACAACAATGTGCCAATCGGTGGAACACTTGGAAGATCACCTGCACCAATGCCACCACGGAGAGATCCGAAAACTACCTTGAGCGTTGGACGTGCTAGAGCCCGATCGATGGTCGCAGGATTAGGTAAATCGATAATCAATATTTATTCGTGTGTTTACTTTAAGGCGCGAGAATATCCAAGTGTTTTTGTACTGCTTTTAAGTAGAAGGCGGTGGGGAACGCGACGACAGGGATGAAATTACATCGACCGGAGCCAAATCGAGCAGTGCCGAATCCATTCATTTACCTCAGCAACCTTCGACTGGGCCAAACACTGGTCAAAACACACCTGTTCAACCTAGAACAGCTAGTATTAGATCAAGGCCAACTTCTAGTAGAATAACAGCTGCTGAACTCGAGGTAATTATGATGAATAATGATGATCTTAGCGCTTGAGACTCTCTCTCTCTCTCTCTATCTCTATTTTTCCCGTGAATGGCATTGGGCACGAAATGCTTTAGCTTCTCTACCCCTTCCTTTATTTCAGGAATTATTCCAACGGCAACAAGGTAGTACAAGTGGCCAGTACAGTTCGTCGATGATGAGCTCGCACTTTCAAACTGGTCAGTCTACCAAATCTCATCCTTCCTCGCCTGCTAAAACTGGCAGGGTCTATGCAAGCGTAGCTGAAATGAAACGAAAAGGAAAAGTAAGAACTTGGATATATTTCCTATCTAATCATTGGTGTCTTGAAAGGATTAATATTTTTCCCGCATGTTATTAATAATTGAATACTCATTGTCAGCTCTATTCTCGCATGTTATGTTATAGTCGATTTACAAGAACAAATGGTCGAGGACTACAAGGGACTACTAATTATTACTGATCGAAAAATACTTTGTGTTTCTAGCGTGTCCATGGCTTGCATGATCCCAGGTGACTAAAAAACTAGTCTTGAAAATTCAAAACGAATTATCGAACAAACAAACGCTTTTTTTACTCAAGCTTTTTGAACCCTTCCATTTCCTATAATTATTGTGAAAGGGGACACACAAACCTCATTGAAACGGAGGAACAGCTGATATGCTACAAATGAAAATGAAATTATTTGGAATATTGATGAAAATAAATGTTTGCATTTGCAGTCGAACTCGAGAGTACGTTTCTTCGGTGGTCTGGGTGGTGGTTCCGATCTACACAGAGACTTTCACAGCACACCGGACTTGAATATTCAAGCACAGTCATCGATGTTAGTTCCAAAAGGTCATAGAAGTCAAGAGGATGTTAATGCAGTTAACGGTAGGAATGGATTACCACCACCTAATCATCCTCCACCACCTCCACCGGTTGGTCAAGTTGTTAAAGTGAACGTTGGTGCTAACGTTCCTGACGTTGTTACTCCTGCTTCTGTTTATGACAATATGGCACACATTCAACAAGTCAAAGGTATAATAAAAGGACACTTAGTTGAATCAAACGATACGCTTATCATTTGTTTCATTTCTTGTGCGCAGAATTAGCAGCAGCCACAGCGGAAGGTGGTTATGGTGTAATGTCAAGCTTCCGGCCGTCAAACAGCGCTAAATTGTATGCCTCGCCCGAAGATATGAAAACAGTAGGTTATCGATCAAGAAGTTTACCAGCACATTCGACCAGATCCCACGTAAGAAAATCTCATAGTCTTCGGGCACCCAACAACACGACGTTCAAACCATCGACTGGTCAACAGAGTACAGGAAACGTGACAGGAAATAACACTGGCAATGGCACTGCAACTAATCTTTCTAATACTAACAACAATCAATACGCACAACCATTGAAGACTAACAGGAGTCATAGTACAGCAGGTATTAGAGAAAGGAAGAAGAAAGTGATCGGTACGAGTTCCTCCGTGACAAATTTATCATCGCTAAGTAATACCAATGGTAACGGTAATGGTAATAATAATAATATTAATAATAATAATGGTGGCGGTGGTGGAGCAGTCGTTCCATCTTCGGCCCCACCAATACCAGAACCAGATTACAGTCTATCAGAATCAGAAAATGACGACGAAGGTGAAGAAGAAACCGACGAGGAAGTTGAATCGGAGATTGCTAAGGAATTAGAGAAAGCCGCAGCTCGGGATAAATTGGAATCGACGCGGGAAACATCAGGGAATTCTAACGCTTCAGGTTCTAGTTCATCGGGTAGCAGTTCGTTGCCACATTCGTTCAGCGTTGAAGAAATTCAAAAAGTAAGGACGCAATTGAAATCATCGAAAAGTCATCCGAATGATTTCCTATTGCAACAAACGCAACAATCATTAGCGGAAGATGGTGACAACAGTTCGAGCGGGGTCAGTTCCGATCAGGATGTTCCGGTAGGTCCACCAATGGGATTTGACGATACCACGACTGCTAGGAATCATGCCAATGAGAATAATCAACATAACAATACCTTATTGTCGATTGGTAACAATGAAAAAGAATGCAATTCGAAACGTAGCAGTTATGGTGGAAGTGGAATGTTAACCAGGCATGCAGTTAGTCTTGCACAATTACCACCACCAATCGAGGCAGATGCGGAAGATCAAAACAATGATTTGTTTGTACCACCACCACCCGAATTTAACGCTGGACCAACTGCTACTAATACAACTACTACTGGTACCCCTACTAACGTTGCCAACGCGGACGAGCTGGTCTTTGCTCCGCCTCCGCAATTCTCCGATAACAAACAACAACAACAACAACAACAACCGCAGCAACAGCAAACCCAACAAAATCGTGTTAAAATTATTGGAGCCATTCCAAAAGTCACTGGTAATCAAATGAAGGCTTCAACTGGACGGCTACATAGTCAATGAATTAATAATCCTCTAAAAGAATAAACCAAAATAGTGGTTCTCTTTTTCAATTGATAAAAGTCAATACTATTTGTAGTGGAAATTTTGGCACACTGTGTGCGGAATGATGAATGGATTTTTGTTATAAATAATCGAAGCCAGTCTTGCTAACTTTTACGCTGTTTTTAGAAAGAGAGAGAGAGAGAGAGAGAGAGAGGGAGGGAGAGAGGAGAGAGAGGGGAGAGATAGAGAGCACTGGCCTAACGAGAAGTCAAACGTTAATCATTCTACTACACGCTCTTCCGACACAACTAACTTTTTAGACGCATAATAGAAAAATGATCGGAATGAATGATGATTTGTTGAGAAAGCTATAGAGAATAGGGGGATGAAACTTCATGCATAAGAGATAAAAAAAGAAAAAAGAAAAGTAATTAAAACCAAAAAAAATTAAATAAATAAATAAATAAATAAATAAATAAATAAATTGTAAACGAGCTGATGAATGATTGATTGGTGGTGTGAATGAATTTTTAGATAATCGTCGGTTTGTTTTTCCATGTTTCTACCGATTATTATATATTATACATAAAAATAGAAAGAAAAATGGAGGAGAGTGTGTTTGGATAAGATAATAATAATTATATATTTCTCTCGGAGGCGTGTTTTTTTTTTTTTTCTTTTTTTTGGTTTGTTTTAAATCTTATTAGAAATTTCTAG
This sequence comes from Polistes dominula, assembly GCF_001465965.1. The sequence continues at coordinate 237,316 of NW_015149047.1, read as the reverse complement.
GGACAGGAATGAAAAATAAAAAAAATGCAAAAAAATTATTCAACTATAAATAAAGGATTATAGAAAAAAATTCGTCGCGAACGGTAACGCTCGAGATAAAATTTTATCTTTTACGAAGGCTACACATCTATCAATTATTAAATAAATTAAATTGATTATTATTATTATTATTATTTAAATTATTTTTTAATAAACATTTCTCTGTCTTCTTTTTTCTTTTTCTCGAACGACGTGTATGAAAGCCTAATTAAAAAAAAAAAAAAAAAAGAAAAAAATAAAGAAAAGAGGAAAGCTCAAATTGTTTAACACGATTAGAAATTATTTGTTAACTATTTATTAATTTATTATTATTATTCTTATTATGATTGATATTAATATTATAATTATTATTATTATTATTATAGAAATTAAGCGTTCGTTCGTGTGTAAGTTATATACATAAAAATTAACTATAAATACACGTTATAAAAACACACACACACACAGACACACACTGATATAAAAACGCATAAGTATGAAGTCTTACACTAATCTAAAAAGACTTCTGTAAAATAGTTCATCAAATTGTTTTTTTATTTTAATCCTAGACCCCGCGAGAGTATGTGCTCCTACAAATAACAAAAAAGAAAAAAAAAACATGGAGAAGAAAAGAAAAGAAATATTTAAATAAATAAATAAACGATGAAGAAAACAAAAATGGGAAGAAATAAATCGACAAAATGATGAGGTAAATTATTAATTTATAATTATATCATTTTTCAAATCGTTTAAGGGTGGTTTTTCATTTGCACAAATTGGTGCTTCGAGAAAAAAAATCTATCTCTGAAAAGAAAATTCCAAAATTCATTTATTTAAATTCCAACGTTTAGAATTTTGTAAATAAACATTAATAATAATAATAATTATAATAATAATAATAATAATTATAATAATCGTAGAGAGAAACGATCGATTTTGAAGAAATAATCGGTGAATTAGGGCTATGTGGTGTTTTATCACATTTTATGGTTTTTTTGTATTTTATTTTTATTTTTTTTTTAAACAGGTCAGCCATTTTTATTCATGTAATAATAACCAATGGACTTTAGATAATTTGATGGGAATTAGTATCTCATAATATATATTCATATATAAACCATATTATATATATATATATATGTATATATATTATGCATAATATGAATATATCTATATATGTATACAAGCATATATGTATGTATGTATGTATGTATGTATGTATGTATGTATGTATGTATGCATATTTGGTATGCGGTTAAACAAATAGTAATAATTAATGTTAAATGCAAAATCCTGATATTAAATCCTGATACAACCCTGACATACATACATCCCTTAACCACAATTGCACATGCACTCTATTGCATTCAATGCCACTGTTCGTTTTAACCGCATACAATATATTTATTAACAATTATATATCTTGTCTTTATATACAATATATAATATATATATATAGAGATAAATTTATATATATATATATATATGATTATCACAATATTATTATAATTATTTTCTTGCAAATAGAATAATTATAATTATATTCGTTAATTCAAAGTCCTATTTTGTACTTTTTTTTTTGTTATCAATTATTAAAAGTGATATTAATATAATGTGTATACATATATACATACATCCTAAATTATATATATATATATATATACATATATGTATATATACAGGGTAGACCAAAAAAAAAACAAGTCCTTATGGATAATTTATTTGAACAAATTTCTATAGCACGCTGATTCAAATTGATTTTATTCTATTAAAAGTCTAAATATGCAATAACAAAAAAAATATACACACACACACATACAGACATAAGAGACCCTTTTGCGATCGTTTCTACGCCTCTCTCTGCACAATAAAATAATTGAAAAAAAAAAATTGCATATATATATATATATATAAATATAAATAATACATAGAAGAAGAATTAAAATAACAATATTATACAGAGAACACAGAGATACATAAACACACAGTTACACATAATTAAATAATTACATTTAAAAAAAAAAATAAAAAAAACAAAAAAGATGGATTAATAATTAATTAATAAAATAATAAAATAAAATAAAATAAAAGTCGCGCTGCGTGCTGGTTGTGCGACGTGAATATTAAATAAATTAATGAATTCTCAAGTTTGTGCGTGTGAGATATAAAATAATATTGAATGTTCCTTAGGTACACACACACACACACACACACTTTGTCGCTTGTTTTTTCAAGGTCAACCAAGCAACCAGGAGTAGGAGGTAGTAGTAGTAGTTGATGATGGGTTTTGCATCGTGAAAGGATTCTAATGAAATTCGAAACGTAACGTGAGACGAACGTGTAGGAATATGAATGGATGACACGAGAGGGTGGTGGTGTGTTATGGGGGATGTTGCAGGGGAGGTGTTCAGAGTTTTAGAAAGAATTAACGCTCGAGATTTTTAACAGAAGGCACACACACACACACACTTACACACAAATATTAATTAAAAGTATTCAAGTAATAATTCTTTATAACGTGCACACCCGTTAGGATGATATTTTTAACGTGTATGCGCGTTAATGCAAAAACAAAAACAAACATACAAACAAACTCCTCTCTCGCGTGTGTGTTTTCAAATGGAAATCGAACAATTTTTTAGATAACGAGACTATAGATTATGACATTCCTGCCAAAACGTATGTGTATGTATAATTATAATAGTATTGTGTATACTTTATCGAAATTTTTAATGAGAGTTGATTATGATTATGATTATGATTATGATAATGATATTTGATCGATGAAGATGAAGAAGATGAAGAAGAAGGGTGATGACGATGATTATAAATAAAAATGATTATGATTATGATGATGATGATGATGATGATGATCAATGATAATGACGATGTTGCAGCTTTCTATGCACACATAAAACACATCTACATTCACACACTGGAATAAGCAGCAGGCACGAGAATGATTGAAAGGATTAACAAAAAAAAAAAGAAGAAAGAAAAAAAAAGCAGCGAATGAATTATTGTAATAAAACGTGTATGCTCTTCTCTCAACGTCGTTTATTCATTTCTAATCTATGATTTAGTATTTTTCATTTTTAAAAATAAAATTCAGAAGAAACAGAAATTGATCGATCGTTCGATCGATGATGATTCACAAAATTGCATAGTTGCATAGGTAAGAAACTGTAATCCCCCCCCTCCCCCCCGCCGCCGCGTTCCAGTTTTCAAGAATTTTATTCATTGAGAAAGAAAATAATCGATAAACTTTATGAATATATACATATATATATATGTATAAATATATACATGTATATATATATATATAACCATCGTGTTGGTGAATTACGCAAAATGGCGAATGATGTGAGAGGGTAGGTAAGTTCAATGAAAATGAACGAATTTATATAATTATCGTGCGAATGAACTGAATGAATATTAATAATAATAATTAATTAATTAATTAATTAAATGGAAAAGAGTGTGAGAGTGAAAGAAAGAGAGAGAGAGAGAGAGAGAGAGAGAAAGAAACGTAATACACATTTCGTCCTTGTATAAAATTGAATAATAAGCATTGTCATTTAACTAATGATTATTATTATTATTATTATTATTATTATTATTATTATCATTATTATTATTATTATGTATATGTATACATTCTTACGTACATTTGCCAATAAAAAGGCTTCGTTAATTATGAATAATATATAAATAACGTAACGTTTTTCATTTACGTTTTTATATATGTGCATGTTAAAACGTGATGATTAATATGCATATTGCAAAATAATAAGAAATTTTATAGCAATTAAATTGATCGTAACTTTTTTTTGTTTTTTATTACTATACAAATGCAAAACTATATGGCCTTGATAAAAATCCACTTGTTTTTTTGTTTGTTTGTTTCAACTGTTGTTACATAGTTTGCAAAGATCCATGGCATTATACAAACCACATACTCCGTTGGTTTTTAATGAATTCCTCTTGACAACTTGTGTAAAGTTTAAACATTATTTGGGTATTGACAAGATCGTATGGATTAAAATAGTTGCGTTGCTCAAAAAAAGGACTGACCATTTATTTTTAACAAATAATTATATATATATATATATATATATTTAATCTTTACTATAGTTTCGCCATCTTCGATAATCGTAATTATTTTTTATATTATTATTATTATTAAGTAATTAATTAATTAAGAGATATGAATGAACAAAAGATTAGTGTCTCTTTTGTATTATACTTTAATTATAATTGTGCAATTATTTTTTTTTTTTTTTTGACAATGACAAATAATAATAATCAATCATGTTCCATAAAAATCACCAATGGGTCTGGTCTCTCTTCTAATATAAAAAGTTTTTTTTGTGTGATCTTACCTCACACATCAATCAAAGGAAAATTCAGGTGAGAAAGTGGTGAAAAAATGGTAAGAAATTGAACTAAGAAAACAATAGAATATTGTACGATACGTAATCGTGAAATTATTATTACTCTCTTACAATTAATTATTTTATTTATTCATTTGTTTTATGTTATCATTTTCTCTCTCACATACAGGCAGACAGACATATGTACTTTCACACATAGGATACATTCATACATTTTCACTCATTCATTCTCTCTCTCTCTCTTTTTTTCGGGCTACAAACGATCATCGTTCATTTCGTGTATGTTTTTGTACATGAATGTATCGAAAAAAGTCAAAAGCACTGTTCGATATATATATATATATATATAAATTACATGTTACGTTGTTTGTTCGCAATGGACTCCTAAACTAGTGAACCGATTTGAATAAAATTTTGCACACTCTGTGCAGTTTCATCCAACTTCAAAGATAGGATTTTAACAGATGGCGGTATAAGTATATATAATAATAATAATAATAATTATTATTATTATTATTATTATTTAAATCTCAAGGTAGCACACATAGTAGTTGTGTGACCATGCGTGGTTTAAAAAATGTGTCCATTTTATTCCTCTTACTCTAGTGTTGGTTATAGGATGATGAGGTGTTTTATTTTTGTATTTTTTATGTTTTTGTTTGTTTAAATCTACTAAGTAAAGTGGACTTTTATTGAATGAACACCAGCGGTGCTTTCGACGATCTCTCTCTCTCTCTCTCTCATTCACGATTTTATTTTATATATATTTTATTTATTTATTCTTTATTCTTTTTCTTTTTTTTTGGCAGTGTGGAACAATGATAAACCATCTTTTTCTTATCCTCGTTACGATTACGAAGTTTCGTGCATCTCTTTTTTTTTCTTTTCTTCATTATTTATTATTATTGGGTTGTTCAAAAAGTAATTTCATTTTTACCTAACACAAACTGGCAAATAACAACACGTAAGATTCGGTGAGAGATTAAATTTATCAAATTCAACTATTTATACCAACTTGAATAAGGTTTTAGGTTTCTCTCGCTTTTAAGCTTTTGCCTAGGCTCGCGTTTCTACGCTTCTAGGTTTAATCTCGAAGCTAAAAATTGTCTTTCATTTTTACAAAAAAAAAAGAAAAAAAAGAAAAAAAAGAAACAAAAGAAACAAAATTACTTTCCGAACAATTCAATACACAGTTTTTTTTAGTATTCTCTTGTCGAATCGTCGTAGTATAAATTATATCAAATAATAATTCATATTTTAGAAAATAAAAACTAATGAATAATTAAAAAGCAATAGAATCAAACGACAAGAATAAATTAGGCAACAAATTTGAAACAAATCGAATGAATTTAAATTTAGAAAGTTACATTTTTGATTTGTATGCAATTTTTGTTTATAAATGAAACCCCCCTCCCCCTCCCCCTCCTTATCGTTTAATTCTTTTTTTTATTTTACAAAGAAATATTTGCAAATAGAAATGAAATATCATCGAAGACGATTCATCAACAGGCTTTCCAGTTTTCATTATTATTTTTTTTTTTTTTTTTTATTTAAAAATTTACGATACGAATTATGATGATGATAATGATGATGATGATGATGATGATGATGATGAGGATGATGCGAATAAACAAAATTTAGCGTCGGATAATTTTTTTTTGTTCTTTTTTTTTTTTTTTTTTTNTTTTTGTTCAAAATTTACATACTTATTACAATCTTCAGACTTTTATCGACAAAATGATTCGTAAAATCGAAGAAGAACACAACACAACCAACACAACAGTCACGCCATTTCACTCATTCACACATATTACAAGAGCGCAATTGTACACTCACACATACGTACATACAATAATAATACACACGCTTAATCGATCATCTTCTCTTGTGTGTGTTGTTGTTGTTGTTGTTTTTATTATTATTATTTTTTATTTTATTATTATTCTCGCTATAATTATTATACGCTATACATCATTTATCATTTTCTTATATCTTCAAAATCTATGCAATATATTTGTGGTTGTGTTTATTTTTATTTTTATTTTTATTTTTATTTGTTCTGGTTTGTTTGTTTGTTTCTTTCTTTCTTTCTACCTTTATACAAGTACAAGCAATTACTTTTCGAAAAGCTTTTATTACGTGACGAAGATCTTGCGCGAGAGAAATAGTTGTTGCAATATTTATGAAAAAATTTCATCAAAAAAAAAAAAAAAAAATGTTTAAATAAGAAAAAAGAGAAAATTATATATAAAAGTAAGGAAAATGTGATGAATCATGATTTGCATGATTTTATTTTATTCATTCATAACTCCTGCCATAATCTTCGTATTATTACCCTGTTTAAACACGGAACGGCTTGTTTTACTTTTCATTTTATTTTATTTTATTTTATTATTTTTTTATCTCTCTCTCTCTTTCTCTCTCTCTCTCTCTCTCTCTCTCTTTCTCTCTGTGTAATTCTTTTTCTTATTTGCATTTATTTTTTAATTATTAAACGTATATAAGGAAAGGAACTTAAATGACATTCGAACATGATTCTCGAAATTATACTAAAAAAAAAAAAAAAAATACTCTTAATGTTAATATTTAATTATAATTATAATAGTAATTAAAATTAATAATAATAATAATAATGTCAAAAAGAAATATATTAATAATAATAATAGTAATAATAATAATAATAATTAATAATTAATAATAATAATAATAATGACAAACATCTTTCGTTATTATCTGAACTTCTTCTTTTTCCTATTACTCGGTCATTGTTTCATTTATTTTATTTTATTTTATTTATTTATTTATTTATTAAATGTTAAATGCATAAGAATGAATTTCGATGTAAAAAAAAAAAAAAACAAAATGAATGAATGATATTGAAATTGGCAGTCATTTTTATGTACCCTCGTCACCAATCACGAAATCTTTCACGTGTCTCTCTCTATCTCTCGTGCCTCTTTTCCTTTTTTTTTTTTTTTTTTTTTACATAGAATTTATAATAAATGCAAACACCATAATTCGTAATAAGCTATGTATAATGTGCCTGTATAGGCTGTAT
>NW_015149047.1:206697-229830 GCF_001465965.1 Polistes dominula | reverse complement strand
CCATTTTTTTTCTTTTTTTTTTTTTTTTTTTTTTACATAGAATTTATAATAAATGCAAACACCATAATTCGTAATAAGCTATGTATAATGTGCCTGTATAGGCTGTATTTTTTATTTTTTATTATTATTTTTTAAAACACTCTCTCGAGAAAAATACCCGAGTCGTGCGCATTACATTTATTATTTACACAGAGTTTCAACCCTCTACTACCCTCTCAGCCCTTACAGACGAACTTACTTCTTCATTTTCCATTTTTTATTTGCTTTGTTTTGTTTTGTTTTTTTTTGTTCTGAATGCACGAAAATATCTTTTTGTATATTCAACGATGAAAAATAATCGCTCAGGTGCGTTTTACTTCTTCTCGTGTTTTCAGACAAAAATTATTGGTGATGGTGTTGTTGTTGTTGTTAATGTTTAATATGATTTAATTTGTTTTTTTTATCGTTGGTAACATATTATCAACGATTAACATTACAGTGTCATAAATCGTGAAAACTAGAAAGCCCCACGTAATTCTTTTTTCCTTAAAGAAATCAAAATGTTGATTCTCAGGAATCAGATTTTTTTTGTTTCACCTAACAGCGAATTTTTATTTTAAAGTTTGCTACGTTTGCAATGATTATCAATGATCAATTTAATTTTTTATAAACAAACAAATATACAATAAAAATAGAAAAATTATTTGACGAATCGATCAATCAAAAAGTTCTTTTGGAAAAAAGAAATACGAAGAATCATCGACGAACATTTTGAATTTGAAAACATTTAACGAGTCATTGCGATACGCGAATTTGCAAAAAAAAAAAAAAAAGATTTTAAACAAATAATCAAATTGTGACTTAGTTTAATTTGTTAATTCGAAATTGTTGTTGATATTTTTGTTCTTCTTCTTCTTCTTTATATCTGACAATGAGTATGGCGATTTCCCTTTACATTTTCTTGTTCTTTTTCTTTTCTTTTTTTTTTCTTTTTTTACGATCATCACAATTTTATTTAAATTCCTTTTCGTCGTTCAAACTATATTTTCTAACCATTTCCATTATTATTATTTTTTTTTTTTTTTTAGTAAAAATACATAGCCTATATTATTTTTTTTTTTACCGAACTATCTTTCTCTCTCTTTCTTTCTTTCTTTCTCACTTTTATTTATTTATTTATTTATTATTATTACTTTGTTTTTATTTTTTTTTATTAATTCTTTCTCTCTCTCTCTTTCTCTCTAGTTTCCTCTCTCGCCCATTTAACGTTTCTTTGTTCAATTATCATGGAAATCTTATCAGTTTTGTTGAAACTTTTCCTATAAAAAAAAAAAAGAAGGATTGAAATTCGCGGATCGCAATTACTCGGATCTTTTTCGTTTATGGTGGTTGTTTTTTTTCTCTTTCTTTCTTTTTCTTTACATATGTCGTGTTGTGTGTGTCCATGTGTTTGTGTATATATATATATATATACAATATAATACGGTTGTTGAGAAATTCTACAATTATTTTGTTGTTTGTCTGAAAAATCAAGTAGATAATACGAAAAGCGTCCATATTGGATAAATGCCAATTACGTCAAGATGGATGCTTATCGTAAGTTTGATAATTACAATTATATTAAAAAAAAAAATAATAATAATAAGAGACTCCATCGTATTTTCATTCTCTCTCTTACACACACACACATACACACATATACAACATGCTCGTGAATATTCTCTTAACGATAATGAATATACTTAATTTATAGATTACACAAAACTCTTTACAACAGTTTTACTTAAAATTTACAATTTTTATTCGAGTTTTCATGTGCATGGGAATTTGTGCACTAACAAACAAACAAAATAATAATAATAATAATAATTAAGGATTTCAAGTGGAATAAAATAAAAATAAAAAAAAAAGGATGGAGACCAACGAAAATATTATTAAAAAAAACAATACAATGATAATAAGGAAAGAAACAAAGATGGGCGGGCGTGTATGGTATGTGGTCGAGTATAATGAAGAAAAAGAAATGATTTAAATTAATGTTAATGTTTTTATCAAATTAATTCTTTTGTTGTTTCTTTTTTATTTTTAATTTTTAAWTTTAATTTTAATTTTAACGAAGAACTAGGCCAGGGGTCCGGCAACCTTTTGAGCTGGAACAGCCCAAAATTTCAAAGTTTTTCAAGAGCCAGTAAATTTTTTTCTTCCCAACGATAAATAGTTCTAACATAAATAAAGCTTTTTGATAGAAAAAAAAAAAAACTAATCTATTTATTCATTGGTGCCTAATCCTCGTTAATCGATTAAAGAGCCGCAGTTTGCCGAACCCTTGAACTAGGCCAATTATTTTTTTGATGATTTGATTCTAAATCTTATTAAAACACAAAACGAAAATGTTTTTTCGAAACGGAGTCTCGTGTTATCTCTCTCTCTCTCTCTCATTTCTCTTCAAATGAGAAGAACCCTAAGTATATATTTTTTTTCAATCATTATTTAATATTAGAAAGACAAAAATTAATTATATTCGCATCTATTTTAATTATTTATTTATTGTTATTTTTCTTTATTTATTATTATTTTTTTTTTTTATTTCATCAGGAGATCAAGCGCGACCGTGCGATCGTAGGTCCCATTTAATTATAATAATAATAATAATAATAATAATAATAATAATAATAAAAACAAAACATAATTAATTAATAAATTATACAATAGTAAAATTATTATTAATAATTATGATAATATTAGAAGTATTTTTTTTTTCGAGTCTTAAACGTCGCCTTAATTAATCGCCAAAAATTTACAAAAGTAAATAATATTAATATTAATATTAATAATAGTAATAAAAAAAAATTTCCCAAAAAAAAAAACGAAATAATTAACAATAAGTGTATGTATAAATGAGATAAACAAAAACAATGACGATTGTTTTTTGATTTTTTGTTTTTTAATCGACCGATCGGTTCGCAATCGCGCCACGAACAAACGAAAAGAAAATAAACAAAAAAAAAAAGAAGAAGGGTTGTGTATAATTATTAAACAAAGTAAAGTGAATAATATATTACGTGAAGGATGATGATGATGATGATTAAGATGAAAAAGAAAAGAACAAAAAAAAACAAAAAAAAGAAGTATGGTGTGTATGGCACCGATCGGGGGATGATGATGATGATGATGATGGTGGTGTCTCTTCGTATTTTCATTTGCAACCTAACCTCACAATTGTTTTATATTTTTCTAATTGTAAAAATTGGCAGTTAACTTCTCTTCTATCTTTTTTTTCTCCTTTATTTTATTTCTTTTTTTTTTTAAATTAATTATTTATTATTTATTTTAATAACAATCGTTTACAAGAAGCAACAAACGATTTTGGCAGTTCGTCAAAGGCTCTTAAGTTGTTGTTGTTTTTTTTTTGACGAAAAAAAAAACTCAAATAAAAAGCTAGGAATGTGTGTGTGTGTGTTTTAAGGACATGATACAAAAAAACAAAATTGATCGATGTGGCAAATAAAAAAAAAAAAAAAAAGTAGAAATCAGAAGGAGAAGAAGAATTGGAAAAGAATGGGGGGAGGGGAAAAGAAGTGTCGAAGTTCATAGGGGATTCATTTCTAGAGAACAAAACGACAATATGGCGTCGTCTAGAGAGTACGCCATTTGTATTTTTTTTTTTGTTTTTTTCTTTCTTTTGAAAAAAATCTCTAAACCTATACCTAAATTTCTTTCTCATTTTTTTTTCTCTCTTTCTTTCTATCTCTTGTTCACATTTTTATACAGAAAGAGAGAAAATACTTTGTTTTTTTTCTCTTTTTTTTTTTTTTCTTTCTTTAGAATAAAGCTATTGCGTTTGTCAGTCACACAACTGGCAGTGCACGTTTGTATTTTTGTTTTGTTTCTTTTTTTCTTTCTTTTGGCAGTGACGCGTTATTTTTTTTAATTTTTAATTTTTATTAATAATAACAATGATAATAATAATAGTAATAAAAAGAAGAAGAAGAAGAAATAGTAATAGTAATAATAGAATTATAAAGCAACTATAATTTTATATTAAAGTCTTAGAAAGAAACAAAAAAAAAATGTGGGAATGAAAATTGAATTGAATTTTCGAAAGAACGAGGGGACCCTTATTAAATGTTGCTCCCTTTTCCTACACATTGTATGTGTGTGTTATTATTTCTTTTTTCCATTGATCTTTTAAAATTTAGTCAAACAAAAATGAAGTCTTAGAAAATTTTTCACTAAACTTTGTTCTACATTTTTAAATGTACAATGTGTTTGTGTTTGTGTTTTTGTGTAAAATTTTTGATGTGTGTATTACGTGTGTGCTTTTTTTTATCTATACAATTACTAATAATAATAATAATTATTATTTAGCATCCCTTTTCTCTATAAAATGTCATCCTACACAATTATCAAATCAGCCTAAGAATAATCATGATTAATAATAATATAATTTGGACTAATTATTTACATAATTAGGGCCTCTCTCTCCAGTGCATGGCCGCCGTTCGGACCTTTAACTAATTTCTAAGATAATTAGCAATATTTAGGATACAAATATAGCCATTTTTTTTCTTTTTTTTTTTTTTTTTGCTAACTCGATCAAAAACTCAGGGGATGATTTTCAGGGTGTGTCGCCGCGAATTTAAAAAATTCATTTAAAGTGAAGCCACGCGTGACAATTTTCGAGCAAATTTAAATGAAAGGTTGGTGGGTATTTTTTTTTGTATCATCTACAGTCAATAATAATAATAATTAATAATAATATTAATAATAATAATAATAATAATAAAATTAATTCGCAAAGTTGATTTTATCGTTAATCCCTAAGAAAAAAGAAGATTCGATTCTTAATTTACATGAAATTGGCAGTGTTTCTTAGCTGGTGTGTGTGTGTGTGTATAGATGTGTATATATATATATATATATAACCACTAATTTTTTTTTTGTTAATCTCACACATTCTTTCTTCTATCTTTCTCTCTCACAAAACATTTCTTTTTCTTTCATACATAACTGTACAAATGTTCTAACTTCTACCATCATAATTATAAGGTTATTTTTGTTAATGGTCATCACGTTTCCATATCGTTCGGCGAACTATGAAAAATAGTGATCGATCCAACCAACCAACTTGACAATTAAAATCTTCTTCCTCTGTTTCTTTCTTTGTTCTCCACATTTTTTTTTCTCTCTCTCTCTCTCTCTGAATTTTTTCTCGCTGTTCTTTTTCTTCATCTTTTTTTTTTTTTCGCTAATCATCCACCAACTACTCTCCCCGTCTACCTAGCGTTTTTTTAATCGAAAACAAAAAACAAACAAAAAATTCTACTAATTTCCATTGGGATTAAATTTGAAAACACAGCCTTCGTGTATCTTACCCCGATTCGGCAAGGTAACAGCTCGTATCTGTTTTATTTTATTTTTTTTTTCTTTTTGTTTTGTTTTGTTTTGTTTTTTGTTTAAACTCGTACAGCATCATGATGTTGTGCTCTCATTCCACTTTCTTTATATCTTAATAATATTAATTACGATTAGTGTTATTATTATTATTATTATTATTATTACTAATATTATTATTATTATTAATATTAATATTATTATTATTATTAATTATATTATTATTATTATTATTGTTTATTATTAATCAGCGATATATCATCATACTGCACGAGACTCAGCAAGAAAGATAAAAATAGGCGACTATGAAGTAAAACGACAAATTTTTCACGTAAATGATATTCACCCTCTTTCCCCTCCCCTCCCATCCCCTCCCCACCCCTCGTAAAGGATATGCTCGATTAAAGTTGGTGTCTCGATGATAATGCACACATTTAGGGAAGTTAAATTTGATGATTAATAATCAATTTTCTCAGTTTTGTTCGAATAAAACTTGGTAAAAAAAAAATATGTCGAGCATACAAGAACACCTCTCGTGGAGGAGGGTGGAGGGTGGTGGATTCTGTAAAAATTCGTTTTACTTCATTTTGTACATACATGGGATTTGAATTTCTCGATAGAAACCGTTCGTTGGCGTACAAAATGTCGTCGTCGAATTATCATTCCTCTCCCCCCTGCCCCCCCCCCATTAATGTATTTTAATTTTCCAAAATTATTTTCAAATATTCATCTGCCGAGCTAGCTCACAATATTCAGCCTTCGGAGACTGTCAACTCCGTAACAGGGAAGTAAACGGGCCGAACAGACGTTTTTCTTCGTCCATTTTCTTTTTTTTTTCCTTTTCCATGCACTCTCTTTCTCTCTCTCTCTCTCTCTCTCTCTTTCTCTTTCTCTTTCTCTCTATTCAAAATTTGAATTCAACCCCTAAAATAAATTAGAATAAACACCTTCGCAAGCCCTACCAACAAACAATTCGTTTTGTTCTCAGGAAATATTCCGCTATGTTGAGATTAATACCACGATAATAATAATAATAATAATCATTATCAGTTATAGTTGATCATCAATTAAATTATTCATTCATTAAATTGTTTCTTCAATTGTTTTAAATAATTCTTCTTCATTTGTTCATTAATAATTTTTTGCGCCGTTGTGTCCAGTTTCTACCGAGCTTCGCGAAGATCGAGGTAGATTTTTTATTCAATGCAATCATTATCTTCTGTTTAACTTTGTTTTTTTTTTCTTCTTCTTCTTCTTCTTCTTCTTCTTCTTCTTTTCTTCTTGACAGTTAATTGGTCAAAGGATTATTTAAAGACGATGCTTTCGTTTTTTCACAATAATTAAGAAAAAAAAAAAGAAAACGATGAAATATATATTTATATATATATAAATCGTCGTGGTAGTACTATAGTTGTGAATAGTAGTTTAGGTGGTAGTAGTAGTAGTAGTAGTAGTAATAGTAGTAGTTAGTAGTTAGCAGTAGTAGTAGTAGTGTAGTAGTAGTAGTAACAGTGCCCGGAAGTGCCAAGGGGCCGGGTGTTAGATATTAATTGATTCCTAAGGCCACCAGAGTGATTATCTCCTTATTATTTTCCACCATTTTTCTCTTTTTTTTTGTTCTTTTTCATTTTCATTAACTAACTTCGTCATCGTCGTCAATTAATTTTTTTTTTTTTTTTAGAAGAAAAAAAAATGTCTCTCTCACTCTCTCTCTCTCTCTCTCTCTCTCTTAATATATCTCGCTCGAACCATCATAATAATATCACTCATACTGTCAACGTTTTACGTTGCTTCGTCTGACGATGAACTTTTTTTGTTTCTTCATTTTTTTCCATTTTTTTTTTCCTTTTTTTTGTTTAATTATCTTTTTAATTATTATTATTTTATTTTATTTTATTTTATTTTATTTTATTTTATTTTGTTCATGTTCATCTATTCTTCTTGTTCACATTAATCAATTTTTTTTTGTTTTGTTTTTTTTTTTTTTCATATTTGTGTTCAAACGACATTGTGTTGTAGTATAAAACGTATCCACGGTGAGGCACTTATGAGGCCCAAGCCCAGCTCTTCCGAGGCCGCTTGTGTGTATTCCCTCTATCTCTCTCTTTCTCTCTTGTTAGAATCTCTTAAAAAAAGATAAAGAGACTCTTTATTTTCTCAAACAGGTAAATTGAGCTACCATCCTCAAATTCTTGAACGATGAATTTCCATCATACATGAGATCTAAGAAAGGATTCTCTCTCTCTCTCTCTCTCTCTCTCTCTCTCTCTCTCTTTTATTTAGGCTAAATATATTAGAATGTATTATCTTCTTCTTCTTCTTCGTTTTTATCATTGCTTTTTCTTTCATTTTTTCATATTAGGGTAATTGTTTACTATTGCTCTCCGAGTTTCTTGTACTGCGGAATCAGCAGCTTTGGTCATGTCATTCGATTCTTCTTCGTTCGTTCGTTCTCGTTCGTCTAACTTCGGTTTATACCGCCACGGCATATGGTTTCACAGGTGTTCCAATTATTATTATTATTATTATTAATATTATTATAATTATTATAATTATTATTATAATTATTATTATTATTATTAATATTATTATTACTATCCAGGCTCCTCCTTCTGTTTTTTCTTATTATCACACATATTTCTGGACCCCGTCATGTCGTCCATGTGTTTAAACTTCATTCGGTTTTCTTCATCTTTTTTTTTATCTTCTTCCTTTCCTTCTTAGTCAATTTTTTTTTTATTGGTTTCCAATAATCTTCATTTCGAGACATTATCACGAATTCTTAACTGATTTTCGACGTTGCTTTATTCTTGTTAATGGTGGTACACCACCGTGCATTGCTGGGTATAACGCTAGACTAACTTCTTCAGGATATTTTCTAGCTATTTTACGTATTTCTACGTGTTTTGTGCTTTGTACTTCAGATTCTAATACCCATTCGTCTGGTTCTCTAAACAAATCATTCAAATCATTCAATTAATATATATGTGGAATTTCATTAGATTGACAAATTTGAATGGAAATACTTACATGTCCTGAGGATACCATCGTAAAAGGACTTTAACTTTGCCATCCATCTCTACTCTTCTTGCTAATACCTATCAATCAAATTCAATAATTATAACCTTTGTCTTTTTATTTGATTACTTGATCGTTTTCCTATTGAACTTACTTGACTAGTTAGGGCCATCGAATCTCCAGGCGTTTCAGCTAACCGACCTTGCGTTCTTGTTTTGGCCAGCTCAAATAATCTATGTTGAAGACCTTCCATGACACCGGAGTCGAAATAATCGAACAGTCGTGCTAAACATATTAAAAAGACAAATTTAGGATTTATTACAAAGTTGGAATTAGGAAAATTGTTAAACTACTTACCAGACCATGGTTGTCTTCTATATCTCAATCTCTTTCCATTCCTCCTGACAAGTTTGCCACCATTTTCGCAACTCCTCCTTCCGCTACTGCTACTTGTTTCGGGTTGATTGAAGTGGCCATTAACGTGCCTTTCCAAGGTTGTCTGTAAAGTGATTCGTAAAGCGTAAGAATTTTAAGAAGTCCGGCATTTTCCAGAGAGAGCCTCATCCAACAAGATTAAAGGGCCTGCCTGGAAGTTAGATTTGAATAGATATATATATAGATGTATATACTTTCCCTCTTTCTCTCTCAAATACACTCATTTATCAGCATAACGACAAAAGATGATGACAAATTTGCGTCTGATGCAGAGGAAAGTTGGATAAACGACGATGTGATTTTAAACATTCCAAATATTTGTTGTTTTTTCAAATCTAATACTTTCGTGAAAATAGAACAAATTCCTAACTGAGTGAACCCTTTTTTTTCCAGGGTTTTGATATTATCGGGTGGAAGATAATAAAACAAGTGGTTTCAGCTGTCACTGGAAAATGTCCAGGAAGAACATTGCTCGACGTGTCAGGAACACCAGGGACGGTTAAGACTAAAGACTTTTCTTCCATCCCCGATTTTGTTCTGTTAGCGTGACACTAAATTTAGAAGAGTATTATTATTAACATTGATTTTATCGAAAAGATGGCTAACAACGTAGAGATGAATTTTAACGAAATCTCTTTGGTACTTAACCGACACGGATGAACGATGACAATAATAACAATATGACCAATTTTACAATTAACAATATTCAATAGCGTTCAAAATACACTGATTGTCAATCTTTAATATAACACATTGTCAAGTTATTCGAATCACTTTTTAAGAATATCACTCGAAGTAGGGGAGGGGAGAAAGGTCTTCGTCCTTCTTTTCCTTGTTCCAGATTTTTTGTTTTTTTTTTTCGTTTTTTTTTTTTTTTATAACGTAAAATACATTACCCAAAAGAGATCAAGGATAAAGTTTTAACAGATACAATAGAAACACACATCGTCTGACCAGGATGTTTTTCCACCAAGTTAGGGACCATCATTTGGATGAATGCTCGACGACAAAGAACAAGGTAAATGATTAGTTCGTATTCGATTATTTTTTGGGCATATTTCGTCGATTATCGTTTCTTTTTTTTTTTTTTTTTTTTTTGATTGTTTTGAAAAAAGATACGTGAATGGCTGAGAAAAAGTCCATCGATATACCGAACGGCAGTAAAATATGGGGGGAGACTTGTTGAAGGGGATGCAAACATCTTTCTTCTTAACACGAAGAGACTTAAAAACGATACGAGAGACAAATCTTCGAATGTTCAACAGGGGGGGGGGGAAAGAACAATTATTTTTTGATCGTGAGAGTTGACTGGTCTTCTGAGGAAGAATTAATCTCATTAAACATTTTCTCATAATAGTTGAATATATATTACACAATTGACGAAGCGAAGAATATTATCGAAGAATATTAAACGAAATCTGATCGAAAGAATGTTTCAATACCAACAGAGAGGTTTTAGTCTTCCTTCTAGAAGACAACAGGCTGCTTCTCTAAAAGGACGATTAAAAAAAGCTTCTTTTTTTTCTTTTCTTTTCGTGCCATCCAATTAGTTTCGTTATTTCATTTGAAAAAAACAACAAAACTGGTGGACGAAATTATACCTGTGAACTAAATCTACTGCCACATCCATCGACGATACACCGAAATGGTTTGTTTCCGCCATGAGAAAGTACGTGTCTTTCAAGCCATCTTCTTGAACAGGATGTTCTTCCTTGAACTTTACAACCCAGCCAATGACAAACAAAATTGTCTCCACCAGTTTGCGTGTTGATGTGAGCCACCTAGTAGTAAGAATATTAATTCAATTTAAATGTTTAACAATTAAATGTAAATTGTTGTTGAAGATTGACCATGAATATAATACCTGGAGATGTTCTAAAAGACCAGTGCTAGATTCGAAACTAGCTTCGCACTTGTCCCATCGACAAATCCCACTATCCGCATGCTGCGACCTATCCTTTTCAGGTGCCCTAGCAGGAAAACGTATCGTTGTAGGTGCTGACAAAATTGGTGAAAGTGTTGTCTTTGATTCACTGCCTCTAGAATCATCTTCTTCCTCTTCAACATCTTCTTCGTCAGCTTGCAACGTTTGAGTTTCGTTCTTTTCATTTTCAACTGACGATAACCTGGACAACGGGCCCTGACTATTCTGAGATCGTAAGAAACCAAGTAAGGTTGGACATCCATTCGTTAAATTATTGTTCTCGTTGACGTGAGGTTTCGAATTTAAAATACACCCTTTGTAATCGTTTGTAGGAGGGTTGGCAATTGGCGTTGAAGGTGGTGAACACGGTTTTATCGAGCTTGGACTTGCTTCCGAAGTAAGCCTATAAATGTTCATCAATATTCGCGTTTATATAAAACAAATTGTGTTATAGTACGAGTTTTCTTTTTGGAGAATAAATGATAAAGAAAATAACCTTAGAGAGGAGATCTTGCAGGGTGGTATATTTTTAAGAACTTCGTTGGAGATAGGCAAACTTGGCAGAGGCTTTGTTAATTTTTTATCTATTTTAGCGTTGGTCCTAGGCACGATGACTGGTGGTGTTTTCTTAATAGGCGGTGGCGGCGACATGTTAACAGTTCTAATATCCCAATCCTTGCCAGTTTGCGTGGTACGAGGATTAGAAACGGTGCCGAGGTATTTGGCAAGGCCACCTTTGTTCCTTTGAACGGTTGGTGGCCTTCGAAATTCCGAGGAACTTTTAGCGACCAGTACCGACATTGTTTCCGACGTCTTTTTCAGCTGTTGAGACAGAAAAATAATACTAATGACGAATCATGAAATGATAGTATAGTTGAAAGAAAAATAACTCACTTTAGATTGTGATGGTTTGATTTGGGATTTAAAATACTCGGTGATTTTTCCTTGAGATGAGGATTCGTTATGATGAATAATACCAACTGGTTTATTACTGTTCGCTTTAGACGATCCTCGCGAAGTTGGATCGGCTGCACCGGACCTAGGCAAGGTACCCGCTTCGGGTTCCCCTTTGAGTTTCTTATAAGTCGAACAGGCCGTTGCCGCCAATAGCGGGGTCCAGGGCCACTGGGGCCTGGTACCGAGTTGCGAGGATGGCGCCAGCTTGGGCAAACTTGGTAATGGGCTTGCTGATGCTCCCCTTAATGCTGCTACACCTTCGTCGCTGCTTGTACTACACGGCGAACCTGGTTCAGTAATGTCGCTTGTCCCACTACTGCTACACTCTCCGCACGAGACTGCTACTCCACTGTGAACAAATTCAACAAAATATAAATAATCATTTGTTTCATTTCGTTTTCATTTCATTTTCATTTCGTAAAATCAGGGGAAAAATTGAAAATAGTTATACGGGTGTTGTTTGCGAGGGAGGATGATGCGGATTGGGGCAAGGTTTACAGGAAATTACACGATCACGTTCTATGGGTAATCCTATTAACCCAACTTGGGATAACCTAATTATGAGGCCAGACATTTCCAATTGCCTTGCAATGACTCTCTCTATCTCTCTCTCTTCATCATGTAGCTGCCTACCGACTCTCTCGTTGCCTAGGGCAACATCCTTTTTTTTCTTTTTTTTCTTTTCCCCAGATTTATGCTCCAAATTAAAAAGAGAGAGAGAGAACACGAGTAAGCCTTTGGCCAGTCAGCAACAACAGGAAGAACGAAAGAAAAGAAAAAGAGAGAGAAAGAGAGAGAGAGAGACCCAAACCAACTGAATCCTAATTCGTGCAACGATTATCTTTCGATCTAATCATTTGTTAAACAAATAAATATTAATATAATTTTATTTGAGAAATAAATAAAAAATTGCTGATCTTTCGTAAGAAAAAAAAATGGGGGGGGGGATGGGGTGGGATGGGTATAAATCTTCCATCTCGCTTTTACCAGAGGACTGGTATTGGATATTTTAAGATCAGCTACTCGATGTTTTGCGCTCGCGCGTACTTACACAAACGCGCGGATATACATTGAGAGAACGACGTCACGGTGAGAGAAAGACACTGACCTTTCCACATTACGATTCCGACATTGCGTTTACGCAACGACGCACTTCACCGCGCGGCCACAGCGAGGGGAAAGTGCGCCCAGCGCGCGCACACATACACACACACATAAATACACAGTATATAACATAGAAAGAGAGATGAAGCGTTCATTAAAGCTGCACCGGAAGAATGTTCCGATGACCTCGATGACCCCAAAAAATTATAATCAAAGATGTTACATTTAATTTTTTTTTGTTTTGTTTCTTCACACTTTTTACTATCATTTTCTAAAACGTTGTTTCATTTCATTTTTACAAGGGTTCACAGTTCAAAACATTGTCTTAGTTTTCTATATTTGTCTAATGAACTATTTCATTATTTGTATTTTATTTATAGTATTTGTCAAGAGGAAGGATGATCTAAATACACGAATGATATATACATCTGTTAAGTAGTAATAGTAGTAGTAGTATCATAGTACTGTTCAGAGAGAGAGAGAGAGAAAGGGTAATATTCATTGAACGTGCGAAAGGTCAAGAAACGCGATCAACCTCGATCGAAACATGAGATGAATTTGAAATGGGCCAACGTGACGTTCTCGTAACAAACCTAACTGGGCAATTATCAATGACCATCCTCTATCCATCGTCTCTCTCTTACTTTCATTAGAAATTGCATTTACCATACACACAAGCATACAATACAAACATACAAAGAAAGAGAGTGGGACATCTTTCAATGATTATTCAAAGATGCAATAGTTAAACCTATTACATTGCACATAAATTATTGTTTATTATTATAACAAAACAAAAAAAATGTTTAAAAAGACATAAGGTTGCATTTTTGTTTGTTTAAAATCCACCTTGCAGGTGGCTCCTCTGAACGGGGATGCACCGAAGCTTGGATTCTCTCACTCTCTTCTCTCACGCCCTCTCTCCTTCCTCTTTTAACACACATACACATAGAAATATCCCTCTTCTCTTTTCCTATCCGTGTTCGATCTAGCTCTTTCCTCCCTCACTATTACAGCTAGAGCATACTTTACTCTAACACATATACACACACATATATATACATAAAAGCATTCTCTATTTTTCTATCTCCGTCTCTCTTTGCGGAACACTACTACTACTACTACTACTACAACTATTCTCTGGCTTGTACAGTCTTCTATTGTTGCACTCGCTCTACCAATTTCCCTTCCTCCCTTTCCACCTCTTTCACTCTCTTTTCTATCTCTATCTTTCTTTCTCCCCATCACCCCACGCCCTGCTTTTTTTTTTCATCCCCACCAAAGCAACCGACGATCCATGTATTTTCTCTCTCTCTCTCTCTCTCCTCGTCAGATATCATTCTAACCCTGTCTACTTACTTGCTTCCTCTTCCTCTATCCAACAATTTTACCATTTCTATCTATCAATGTTGCACACTTCTTCTTTCCCTTATGGTTTACACTAACATGCCTTTGTGTTTGTGTTTGTGTGTGTGGAAAATTTGTTGGAATATAATGGATGAATAATTTATGCAAATAAATGTATGTGTGTGTTTTTATTTTAAAAGAAATAAGAAATGTTAGAGAACACGGTGTTTTTAGTTTGTGTAGCATATATAACACACAGGATGTAACACTATAGTGTATCAAGTTTTGTTGAGAAAAAACAGTATAATGTAACTCTACGGTGTTTAAATTTCTCTCTCTCTCTCTCTCTGTCTCTTTCTTTCTCTCTGTTTCTCTTTGCCTGGCACAGGACGGCGGAAATGCATGCTCACCTAAATACCTTGAGTTATATTCACTGCTCAGAAACTACTAAAGAAAGAGAGAGAGAGAGAGAGCACTGTTGAAAGTCTGCGGATAACGACGAGTCTATATGTGGTATCCTCTCATGGTAAAATTCGTTTTGAAATGTAATAAAAGTATAACCATCAAGTGAGAGTAGAAATAATAATACAACAATAGAAAAAGAAATAATAAGAAATTTGTACGATGCAAAAGAAAATTCATGTTCAACCGTATAATTTGTGAACTTTGACGAGTAGTTGTTGTTTTAGTTTATTCAACGTTTCATGCATCCTAAGATGGGGAGAAGAAGAGGTAACAATTTTCCAAGTTATCGCTAAAAGGGTAATTCTTGATTATTACCTAAGACTATATCATCCCTATTGGGGTAGGACTTACTTATACACTCCCCCTTCTTTTTTTTTTTTGTATCCTAATCAAAAATTCTAAAACAATTTTTTTTCATCCTTTTTCCAATCGATTGCAGCCCTTTTTTCCATCGATATTTTCCATGTCTATAACCATAAGATGAATAGATGCTGCATGAGAGACTTTTGAAAAGGGATAGAACGGCCATCTTGAAAATACCCTCCTTTTTCGTTCCCTATGTCCTTTCCCGCGTTCGTAGAAAGAGGAGGAGGAGGAGGAGGAGGAGGAGGAGAAAGAGAAAAAAAAAAGAAAAAAAGGCCAGAGACGGGTTTCTCTGTTCCCTTTTTCGCGCACCGGTCGATTCCCATCAATTTCGTTAAATTTTTCATCGAAAGCCAGGACTTGAAAGCTCACCGGTAATCCTGTCGAATGTTTCTTCCCTTTTTTACGAACACGAAGGGTAATCCCTTTTTTTATTTTTTTTATTTATATGTTTTATTCCATTTTATTTCTTTTGATCCACTTAAAATATGCCATACGTCACAATAATAATAATAATAATAATAATAATAATAATACTAATATGTTACCAAAGAAAAATCATTTGGAATATTTCAACGTTTGAAAGGATCGATAAAAGGGACACACACACACACACATAGACAAAAAAATCAATTTAATGTTTGTTTGAGGGTTTTTTTTTGGCAGGGAAAAGATCAAGGCCAGATTATGATTTGGCACAGAACATTTTCGTCCATCCTTTCGGACACGTTCGATAACTGACCTACACTCACTCCTTTCATTCTCGACGTGGTCACGCGAGCTTGCTTGCTGCTTGCGTACGCACAATGGCGTACGCACAAATTCAAGCCCTTTATTCTGTAAATCGGTCATTTCAGATTCGCGAGGTAGAGGGTTCAAAGTACACCCACCAACCAACAAACCCCTACATTTTTATCTGCCATGTCAGGTGTCGACGACTGACGTTCAACCTTTCGTTTTGCGATAAACAAAAAATCAAAATTACAATCGTTCGTATCTTTTTATTTTAATTTTGTGATAAAAAGGATCGAATCGTGAAGAAGAAGAAGAAGAAGAAGAAGAAGAAGAAGAAGAAGAGGAAGAGGATGAGCAAAGTGTACAGGGTCAAAAAGGAAAATCCAAGAAGATTGGCATAAGGTCGAGGTTATTTGCTGGGAAATTGCTAGGCCGTAGGTTCATCGAAGCTGGATCTCTCTCCCTCTCTCTCTCTCTTTCTTGCAGGAAGAAAAGGGGGCTGGAAGAAACTTTTGATAAAAGGGAGAAAAAGAGAAGAAGGGTGAGTTGGTAGTAAAAGGGCAGGAGGCAAGGTGGAGGAGCAGCTTGAGCCTTAGCCTAGCTACTGAAAAAGGTTTCCAATGTTACTTTCGTACCTTCCTTTCCCTGTCAATGAAATCTCAACCAATTTTACCCGATCGAATCAGTAATATTCAATTCTAAAAATTTCAACATCACATTTTAACATCGTCAAATGTTAATCATCATCAAATTCAACAAAATAATAATAATAATAATAATAATAATAATAAAAAACATTGTTATACAGTTTTATTGGTGGAGAACTAATTAAGGGATGTGTCCATCAAAATGATAATGAGAATTGTTTAACGTTAACATGTTTTATTTATTTATTTTTTTTTTTTTATTTTTTTTCTTGATCAACGATATTTCAATGCAGGTTGTTGAACAGCTGCCAAGCATTCAAAAGCAAATCTCATTGCCTGCGGGTACAATTTAAACGTCATTATCGTTACCAATAAACAATGATTCTATTAGCCATTCTCTCTCTCACTCATACATACTCAATAATACATTGAATCGTAGTACATGGTTTGAACCTTTTCAGATCAATCCATTTGAACAATTCATTTCGTTAAGAATTCAAAGAATTATGATGATGATGATGATGATGATGATGATGATGATGATGATGATTGGAGTACTAGAACGATTTGATTTTTAATTTTCAATCTAATGTGAAAGAAAAGGAAAGAAATACCAATGTAAAACAAATATATTCCTAGTATTTGATTGTGATAATAATAGAAGAGTAGGGGTAGGGGGATGAAAACTATTACAAAATGTATTATTTATTTTTGTTTGTTTGTTTGTTTGTTTCATCATTTGAAAAGAARTTTGTATTTGATGAATATACAAAAGTTTCAATAAATTTAATAATAATTAACACGTTCGTCGCCATGCATGCTTTTCCAAGGGGCCCTGTCACTGTATACGGTGACACTCTTCTTGTTTTGAAGTTGATAGTATTTTTAGTTGAAAATACTTTTCACATTTCCCATTTCTAAACAAAATTATTTTCGATAAATACAATCTAATATTCGGGTTGCATTATTGATATTTCTACTTATCACTTTTTTACGTTACGACACGCCGACAGTTGAATTTTGGGCCTAACGAGAAACTCAATCGAAACTGGCTGGGCGACAAACGTGTTAAAAAATACTGGAAGATTGTAAGCATTGGTCTATGGTTATTGGTGGTTGGACAGTGCAATGCATTTTGTCTATTAATCTAATATATGGCTTAGTATAGGTCGGCTTAAATGATATATGCCTGTAACTGATCGACGAAAGCAATTAATTATGTCTGCTTGAGTGAAACCAAGCCACTATTATCCGTTCCATCCATTTATCTATCCATCTATCTATCTATCTATCTATAGATATATACATATATACATCTATTCTAGTCTCTCTTATCGTTTAAAAATATAATTTCTACTGTTCAGGTACATATCATATAGCAAATTTGAGCAATTTTTTTCACTAATTGATACGTTAAATGACGTCGAGTAATTTGATACTAACGAGAAAGATAAATAAAGGGTCCAGGATGATATCTAAAAGAACAAAAATTATATATATATATATATATATGTATGTATAGGAAAATATTTAGATTATATTTTAATTAACAAAGACATTGATATCTTCGTATTATAAAAAGAAAAAAGAAAAAAGAAAAAAGGAAAAATCAAGATAAAAATTAACGAGGCTTGTATTCGACAAAAGGTACATTTATTCGTGAACAAAACGATCGTTTCCCTTCTAACAAAACCCATGCCCTTAAGCGAATATCTTCTCCTCTCTCTTTTCTAAGGGTAGGAAATATATCATATCGGGTGATCCGAAAAATTACGTACATCTTGTTTCATTTCAAAATGTTTTCTAAAAATGTTTTCTTTTGTAGTTGAATTATTGTTCAACAATTTCACCATTGTAGGCGTATAGATTTGATTAAATAAAAAAAAAATAAATAAATATAAATAAATAAAATCATAGATCTTAGAGATATGTGATTTGTTGTATTATAATAATGGTTAGTTCAGAGACATCCTGTATTAACAATAGAAATAAGAAACTTAATCCGAGCATAGTCAACCAACCCCCTTGTTGAAACGAACGTTTGACAGGTTTTCTTTTTTTTTCCCCCTTCTTCTTCTTCTTCTTCTTTTTTCAACTAGGAAATACTTCTATTCCCTACACCATAAGAAAGAAAAAGCAGACCTTTAACATAAGCGTTACTGGATATCCTCTATGGACAACCCATAAAAGCATCCATCTGGTTTTCTTTTGATATATACGAGTTGTTAAAAGATATATTCGATATACTGGAAAATATTGTTTGGAAATATTCAACAACACTTTGAAAAAAAAAAAATTGTTAAATGCGAATCTATCAACAGAATGACAGTAAGTATTTCTTTGTATAACTGTGTATGTGTTTGTATCTGTATAAAAGATCCTTGACATACTTAATTTCATTTATCGTTGAAAATAATTCTTCCTTAGTCTGAGGATTCATCGAGGATAAGAAGAAGAAGAAGAAGAAGGTTAGTCAAGAAAATTCTTTAGTTCTCGATTGCATCACAAGAAAACCGAGCAGTTACTTTTTCTTTTTAGTAATGTAAGAGTGACACACATATATATATATGTACACACTTATTTCTTTCTTTCTTATGTATACCATATAATGATGAAAGAAGCTAGTGATATAGAGAAACAAGTATATACTTTCATTACAAATATTACAAATAACGTCACTTATATATATATATCACTAGGGGTGCCCCGCCACGCGTTGCTGTGGCTCACAATCAAATAATTCGCAATAAATTGAGATATAAACTATCCTATCTTTCAAGTTGAATGATACTGCACAAAGTGTGCAAAATTTGATTAAAATTGGTTCAGTTGTTTAGAAGTATATATATTAAGATAATAATTATTGATAACATAAATACATACGAGTACATTTATTAATATTTCTAATACATAATTGATCATTTCAATGTTATATTGTTGTGTATCTCTTTTTGTATATTATTTAAAAATATTCTTTGCCTAGTATTATTTGTTTTGAATAAATGAATAATGTATGATTGTGAGATTGTAACATTAAAGGGGACATATAATATATCAGTTTACAAATCTTCACCTTCGTTTTTCATCACACGAAAAGCTGTGAGGAGTTCTGAAAAGTATCAACTTTCGAATCTCTGGGTAACCCTTTTGGCGAATATGTGGAGAGGTGTTACTTGAGAAGAAGAACAAGAGGAAGAAAAAAAGGTGAGAGAGAAGGAAGGGCCAAGGTTTTCTTCGTTGGTGGCTCAAAATCGAGCAAGGTAACTGAATAATAATAATAATAATCTTATTAATAAAACAACACAAATTTTAAGATGTTTTCATCAAATCAAATCAAATCCATTACAGGTGGTTAACACATTTTCTTCTTATCAAAAGTCCAATTTAAAATTGTCCATAAAAATCGATCGTTTTTGACTGTGATGCCAATAAAACTGAGAGTTTGAAAGGAAGGGTCGAAAGAAAATAAAAAAAAAAAAAAAAATAAGGAAAAGAAAAGGGTCATCCCTTATTCATTTAGTCTTTTATTCTTCTTAGAGACACGACCCTCTACCTTAATTACCCATGACTGTCCTGTTATAATAACCATATTGGAAATGAAAATAATTTCAATTTGAACGAACCCTTATTTGAATGATTTTTCAAAAATTCAATTGACAGATATTTTTGTTCAACAATTATAAAACCTTAGCTACACTTTATCTAACTTGTTGACAAGGGTAAAAGAAAATAATTTGATAGGAAAATGCATTGGTGTGCAATGAAAATGGTATGGTGAGATGTTAAGGGGGGAAGGGTCAAAAGATAAGATCATAAAGGATTTATAATTTGACGGTTTACGTTGGGTTATCTTAAGGATAAGGTTTTTTAGAAGGTTGGTAGGAAGGTACTCGTTTACACGAGCCTGCAAAACTACTGTTACTTTCACGGAACTGTCATAACGGACTATGCTTGGTGTACAATAGCACAACTCCTCCTTCGATGGTTTATTACCTCAGTAAAAGAGAGAGAGAGAGAGAGAGTGAGAGAGAGAAGGAAAGGTAGCGTAGGAGAACAGGTATTCCTATCCTTGTCTTTTTCCTCTAAGCTTTCAGAAATTTTTTTATTCATTTGTTCTTTTTTCTTTCTACTTTTGGTTGTTTTGTTCATCTTTTCAAACTTACTCGTAAATCGAAGTTCTATCTTCACGACTAGTCAAAGCTTTTTTCATCTAGGAACAACAAGACATTTCACTATGACCCCCCCCCCCTAACAACGTGAACTCTTACACCGTTAGAAATTCAAATAAACATCTTTTTTGTCGTTGTTGTGTTTTTTTTTTTTTCTTTTTTGGTATTCATTTCCTTTCAACAAATTTGTCATGTTCCTCTTGTAGGATATAATCGATCTTTCAAGGATCGTAAAAGTTATTGTTCAAACTTATTTATTATCCTGTATATTATATCCTAGAAAACAATAGATTGTCAATATAGAATTTTATAAAAGTAAAACTTTCTAAAGAAGAATTTTGTAAAAGCATTTAAATTGAAAAGATACAAAAGAGGTCCAACATGTGCAGATGAATAAAATCATATGACCAATTTTCAAATGAAATGAAAAAAAAGGAAAAAAAAATCGAAAAGCAACCTTGAAAATACAAGTTTTTACGATGGATTAGAAATATTCAAAGTTAAATTAAAAAATAGAAAAAAGAAGAATAAAAAAAGAAGAAGAAGATGTGACCCAAGGAAGAAAAGTGTGATCGACCCTGTGCTTATTTCCCAGAAAAGTCCCATAGGAAATCAGAAATCCGATTGACCAATGTGATCGGAATACTCATTCTTTTTTTTTTTTTCTTTTTTTTTTATATATCCTTCTCAATGGAAAAATATACTTTCATGGGGGGGTTTGTACGTGAAAACGAGCATGAAACTAACTCTACATAGTCGTAGAAATAAATAAAGAGATCTAAGTTCTCAAGTGTTGTTTAGTGAATTGGTTTTCAGTTTGAATTGTACCAAAGTTAAAAGTTCATAGGGTTCTCGATTACTTTTATGGGGGAAGGAGAAAGGTTTGGTAATAAAGATGAAACATTTCTTATGTCTTTTGATTTAAAAGAAAACTCTTATGTCTGTGTGTCTGTGTGTGTGTGATAAATATGAAAGGATATATTTCAAGTGCCATTGCATTTATTTATTTGATAATGGCATACTTGAGAGAGAGAGAGAGAGAGAACAAAAAAATGCTGAGTGCCTTGAAAATCTTTCTCTTATGTTAATTTTCTTAAATACAAGAGAAAGAGAGAGAGAGAGAGAGAGAGAGAGGAAGATAACTACCACTGTTAGTAAAAAAAAAAAGATAAGAAAAGAGGCATTTGAAAATAAGTATTTGATTATGCATACAGATCGAACGAGAGGAAAGAAGTAGTACTTTGCCACTGTCTCGAGTTCTCAAATCTTTTTAAAAGAACGAAAGGGACGAAAAAAGAATTATAATGGCCCTTTTGAACCATTACAATTTTATTTTTTTTTTCTCCAACTTTTTAATCAAACAAATTTAATTCAACTATTTCCTACGAATTCATCTAAATAAATGATCAATGATATAATTACGAATCAAAAATTAGATGAAAAAGACTTTTATTATAAACAACAACAAAACAAAACAAAACAAAAAATGACAAACTCTCGCGTGAGAATATTGAAACTGAAAGAAATAGAAAGAGATGGTTATATCCCTCCCACCCCCCTCCGCCCGCCCATCCCATAAAAGAAGAGAGTGGGACCGGTGGCACAGGATTCTAACCAAGGTGTACACACATGCACACATTTATAACGAGTATACAGTGAACCTGACTTTCAAGCGTTACGAGATAGAAAGAGAAAGAAAGAGGATGACTTTCGAGTTAAACGAAAGAGAAAAAAAATATGAGAGAGAGAGAGAGAGAGACAGATAGATAGATAGATAGAAAGAGAGAAAGAAAGAGGAAGAGAATCACAGGGCCGGTTCGCAATTAAATGGAACGCACGTTGCAAGCAACCAGCATAAGAACAAGTAAGAAGAAGAAGAAGAAGAAGAAGAAGAAGAAGAAAAAGGTTAGAAAAGGACGAAGGATACATACGAGGATGGACCTTTTAACGAATGTGCATATCGGCCAGGTCGTTAGCCAAGCACTTACGGCGACCCTCAGTCGCCAAAGCCGCTCCCGTCGGTTCTCCTATTTCCGTTGGCGTTAATGTCTTCGTAAATAAACGATATGACCACCACCAACCACCACCATCACTACTACCAAAGACCCAAGACTCACCTTCTTTCATTCCAACTTTCAATATAACATGGATGTGATAATTATCACGAGTGATTAAACATATTTTCTTCGTGGTATGGAATAAGAGGAGATGGAATATTGGATGAACAAAAACACAACTGATAAATGTAATTACAAATACAAATACATATATATGAAAAAAAAAAAAGAAAGAAATGTTAGGGCAAGTAGCCAAAATGTAAATATGTAAGACAATTATATTTGTATTTTTTTTTTTTTTCAGAGGACCACGGAGGAAGGATTGAGGTGGTGCAGCAGCAGGAGGAGGGGATCTTTTTTCCCTTTTTTTGTTGTTTTTTTTTTCTTTTTCTTTCTTTTTTTATCTTCAGTCTCTACTACGTGTTTCGAATTCCGTATTACATGCGAGGTCAAGACCCTCAAGATCGCAGATTACTACTCATGGGATTTGAGAAGGTACTCTCTAAGATACCTATCTTTCTTCTTTTTACTTTTTTTTT
>NW_015149047.1:128122-206642 GCF_001465965.1 Polistes dominula | reverse complement strand
AATTGGATAAGAAAATAATAATCTAACGCTTAGAGTTTGGTCATTGTGAATTGACCAAAGGGATTAAAAAGATTGAATCTTTTCAAAATGTTAAATGACAACACATTTCTGATTTTTCTCTGATGTGTCTCAATTTACAAACAAAAACAAAATGTACTTACATGTACATGCCACGATCCTTGTAGAATATACAATGATAATACGAAATTAATGGTGTACACCCGTTTAATTATATTATTCCCCCTTCTTTCAAAGCGTGTTTAGATTTTCTTCTGGAACCCTATCAGAAGGGCACACAGCTGGGACATTTATACTGGTATCTCAACATCCCATTAAACCGGTATTTCGATATATTTTTTTCCAAAAAACTTTGATTAAGTTAACACAAATTGTTTCGTTTTTCATTAATTATCATTAAACATTAGATTGACAAAATCTTTTTGTAGATTAATTCTTATAATTGAGGTAGATAATTTCAGTCTTTTTTTTCTTTTTTTGTTATTCAATATAAGAAATATTTTCACAGCATAAGAATACTACTAGTACTAATACTAGCATCAAAAATATCACACCAATTTTGTTAGAACACACTTGTGTATATATATATATATATATTTAAAATCACAGAGAAAACACACACACACACACTGCAATCCAAAACTTCTTTCCAAATGATTTTTTCCCCACGATAGATAATTATGGTGTTTCCCCGGGTATAATACGAGTAAATGACAATTCTAAATTTATATATTTGAATAAATCTAGATAGACTTTTAGGCTAGGGAAATGTTTAGTTCCATTTTTTCACGTATACCCCATAGAAACACGTCCTATCTATTCTATGGCAGGGCACGAAGAAGACTGGAATGGAAACCGAATTGTAGGGGTCCCTTTTCGTAGTGCCTACGTGTCGGGGTAAGAGAGTTTGAGTTTGAGAATGAGAGAGAGAGAGAGAGAGAGAGGAAGGAAGGGATGGATGGTAGATGCGGGGTGAGGGAATGGAGGGGAGATAAAGGGGGTAGAGATATTCGAGAGGGGTGCCGATGACTGAGAGAGGGTCGGTTTATCCTGCCAGTGTCCCGTTCGATGGAACCTTCGTTCCTTCCCCCACTCTATTCCTTTTTTTCTTTTTTTCATTTTCTCTCCCTTATATATATATATATATACATATATATAACCTTCGTTTTAGAAACAAACAGTTTGCTGCTTTCATTCGAATCACCCGGTATTAAGAGTTCAGGTAGAAAAACCTGCAAGCTGCTGCTGCTGTTGCTGCTGCTGCTGCTGCTGCTGCTTTCTAGGATTCCTTTTCATTGCTTTCTTTTCTATTGAAGCTTGTGAAAACCTAAATTTACTATTGGTGATACTTCACAGCATGAACATACTTGAGATTCAACTAAATCATTTTTTCAAGTTAACAAATCATTTTTTTAAATCAAAATTCATGTAACAATATAATATTCGAGTATTTCGAGAGAAAAAAAAGAAGAAAAATAAAAAAGATGTAGGAGGTAGTAGTCAAGGAACGTCCTTGAGAAGAAGAAATTTCAATGAATCATTGTGTCAACATTTTGATTGAACTTTGAACTGTTGAACTTCGGCTACTACTACAAATGCGATAAAGTTCTGATAGGGAAAGAATATTGAGCGTTAAAATAAGATCGAATAATAAAATGAATTTAAAGAATAGGATAGTAGATATTTTAGGATACACCCGGTATAGTTCGTGGCAACGCACGATAGCCTCGGATGAGGCACCGTTTCGTATTAGTACCACAGATCGTAGCGAGTCCACTTCTCTGACTGTGTGTCGGATATATAGAAGGGGAAGAAGTGTGAGAGTGTGAAAATTTATGTGTGAGTGTATACCATACATAAATATACATACACACGCACACATACATAGAGAAAGAGGGACGCTCAGTTGTACACGCGCGCGCATATATACACACACACACATACACGCATACTGACGCACGTGTGGAAGCGTAACGAGCTCGCGTCGATGCAGACGCTCGTTCCACGTTGACGTAACGAAAGGGCGTTTCCGGCGTACACCGCTCACTTCCGTTCCGAACTTACTCGCATACTTTTTTTTTTTTTATTATTTTCCTCCTATACGGCGTTATTTTCTTTTACTTTTTTATTATTACATTATTATTATTATTATTATTTCTTGCACGGATATACCACCACCACCACGACCATCAGTACCATCCCTTTCATTTAAATCGCATGCTAAGTTCTCGAACGAGAAAAATAAACATTCTAGATAAAACCATAATTAAAAAGTAATATTTGTAATTTGATTTTAAACTGATGGAAGGATCGAGCAAATGTAATTTGTTGTTGTTGTTGTTTTTTTTTTATATATATAAATCATTAATTAATTAAACTATGTACCTTGTAAATGATCATGCAGTTTACTTTGTACATAGTTGAATAAATCGTATAATATAATATGACAATGTGTAATTAAACAGATATCATTAACAATTGCAATAAGTACAATTTGCAATTATAAATGTAATAAATAAAAGAAAAATTATAATTATTCATAAAGATCGTAAACTCTTGCAGTGTCCTTCGTACCTTTACGTAACTTCTACAACACGACACGTGTTCAAATTGTTTCATTTACACACACACACACACACATACACACAACAAGTATGAATTCGTTAACTACTGTATTCGTTGTTTTAAAAGGGAATTCATAAAAGGGCTTGAGAGAAGAAGACCTGCAATCCCACCTTCATTTTCTATTTATCAATAACATTTCAATAGAAAGCCTACGATTAGAGAAGTTCATGTCGAATTTCCAACCAATCCAAAATCCAACCATACTTCAATTTATTCCATATAACACGTACACGTACATACGTGAATATGTATATGTGTGGATACATAATTGGTGGACCATGATTGGCCAGCAACACCCCCTAAGTGAAACAGTGTCACCAAATTTCTGACACGCAAGCATTGACCTCTCTCACCACTCCATCTTTCTCTACAAACGTGGTGTGTGTATGCGTGCATATGCATGTGTGTGTGTTTCTCCCCTTGTATCCAAATCATAGCCCTAATTAATCCCTATTTAAGGCATCGGGTTTGTCTCAAACCCAAGGGCTGCTGGTGAGGCTGGCTTGGTCGTCAAAATTATTCTAATCATCTTTGATATTTTTATCTTGAGATTACCAAAAAAAAAAAAACAATAGAATTCTTATGGGGGGTGTGTGGAATCAGATATTAATATGAACGAATAAAAACAAACGTGTACGTGTGTGAGTATGCGTACAAAACAACAACAACAAAAACGATAAAAGTGAAAGTATCAAATACTAAAAACGATATCGAGGAGAATGTAAAATATTCACAGGAGTGAGAGAGAGAGAGAGAGAGAGAGAAGGGAAAAAGAAGAGAAGAAGATAAAAGTATGCGTGTGTGTATGTATATATATATATATTTTTTTTTATTCTCAAAGCACAAGGAACCACCATATCTTCTTTCTTTTCATTCCAACCCTTCTTTTACTTATCGTCTTTCCTTATCTCGACCTTCCGTTTTTCTTATCTCAACGCAAGAACGACGAATCTAGGAAAGAAAGAAAGAAAGAGAGAGAGAGAGAGAGAGGGAGGGAGAGAGTGAAAACGTTCGAGAGAGTGCTGATTAAAATTTCAAGGGAGGGAAAGAGTTGAAAGTTGTCAAAGACTTTCCTCGAAATCGGAAAGGAAAGGAAAGAAGAATGAGAATGAGAATGAGAAAAAGATAGGAGAGAAGGAAGAACAAGAAGGGTGGGGGGTGTAACAAAGGAGAAGAAAAAAGGGCTAGGCACTCTAAGTAATTAAAGCTCTGTGTGTGTGTGTGTGTTTTCTCTGTTTGCGCCTTTCATCTATTTATTTCCGCGACCTTCTCGCGAATTCAACTTTGAAACACCCACACTAGAGAATCAATCTCACACCGATGTGTCAATGAAATAGATAGAAAAAAAACTTGAATGTAGTTGTGTGGTGGTGGTGGTTTTTAATACGTGTATTTAACATTCTTTTTATTATTAAAATTAATCAATCAAATGCTTTGATCAAAAAAATCCCTTATTTTTTTCTACCAAATGCACCACAAGTTTGTAAACACCACGTGTGTTTCAAAATGAAATCAAAAATGAAATAATGAAATGATTTTTTAATTTATAAACAAGGAAAAGAATTGTAATTTAATTACAAATGAAATCTTTTCAAGAAAAGAAAAAGAATTTAACTAACGCGTGTAAGATTTCAAAGAACTAATACACTTTCACCGTGTATGGTTAGAGCGCAAGTGATCTCGTTCCTATAATTAGCGCTCGTTTATTGCATTTAACTGTTTTGCGACAGTTCACTTTTTTTTTTCTTCTCTCTTTTACAGTCCGTGAACCATTTATTTCATTTAATCCCATTACGCCATTGGGTACCACCAACTTCTTTACGGTACTGACTCTGACATATTTTTCTTTACGAGTCATAAACATTCATTTGGAGAATTTATAATAAATTATTTCTAAATATAATCAAGAAAATGTAGACAAATTATTTTCTTCTTCTTCATCCTCACCACACCACCCCCCCTCTCCCCCACAATGTCATCTACGAAATGAAAAATTGCTTTTATTTATAATTATATCAGAATTTTTTTGTTTGTTTGTTTTGTCTTTCCAAATTTTCTATTGCATTTCAAAGAAACGATTTGAGTAACGGCAAAGGGTACAGCGCTCGTTTTTCATTTTTATCTTTTACCCGTGCCTTTTCAAATAGAAATAGAAACAAAAAAAAAAAAAGAAAAATAGATTTCATATTATATTTAAAACCATAAGTCCCCATATTCCTATTTTTATTTCAATTTTTAACTGTTGCTATGGCTGGTCCTAAAAGGAAAAGATAAACAGACGATACAGATAGACAGACAGACAGACGGATGGATGGATGGACAACAGAGTGGCATAGTAGTAGTAGTAGTAGTAGTAGTAGTAGTAGTAGTAGTAGAGTCAAGCCCTTTTCAAGTGTGGAGGGTGAAGTTTTTTGTTGGTATCGTTTCTCGTTTCTCAAGCGAAACGAGGAGGAACTCCTCTTTCTCTTCTTGTGTTTTGCTATTCGGACCTTTAGGAATCTACTTGTGTGGTCCCCGAAGGTATAAACTCACACATATATAATTTAAAATCTATTAAGAAACTCGAATGCGAATAAAAATCTTTTCTCTTCTCTTCTTTCACATTTTTGTTTTAATAAAAAAAAAAAAAAAAGAAAGAAAATAATATGGAGACTTATTTCATTTAAAAATTGTATTCCATACGGGCTGTTGATTCTCAATTGTAAAAACACACACACACACACAAACGGATATACACACCCACGTATATACATAAGAGTTTTGGACTTTATCAACTACTCCCTAAGGGCCCTACCTATACCGCAGGACCAAAAGCAACCAACCATTCCTCTTCCATCCCTTTATCAACATTTTCCCTTTGAATATTAGATAAACACAAGGTCCCTCTTTTCACCACCCTCTTCTTTACTTTCTCTTCCTCTCTCTCTTTCTCTCTCGTTCTCTCTCTTTTACTTTCATACGCTCGATTAGGTTCGATTTATTGCATTATTGGTTACGTCAAGTATATATAGATATACAATACACATGTCTATCTTATTATTACATTTTAATCCCTTTTTTATTTTATATTTTTATTCTCTACTAGGAAGGAAACATTTGTCATTTATCATTTGAAAAAACAAATGAAATATCTACAAATAATTAAAAAAATAATTTAAAAAAAAAAACATAATTGTGTGTGTGTGTTTTTTTTTCTAATGCAGAAACCAACACGTGTAGGAGGATTACGAATGAGAAGGTGAGAGTGTAATAAGAAATACAGAAAGAGAAAATAAACGTAGGAGGATAGTTATAGCGAAAGCTGATAGTTCTGTGAATGGAACAACACAAGGGACCAATAAGAAGAGAAACGGAAGAAGAGAAAGAAAAAGAGAGAGAGAGAGAGAGAGAGAGAGAGGTACCACGAGCAACGAACTTGCACGTATTTGCATTCGATTAAGTCGATGTCTCACGACTAAAGTCGATGCACCTTCGACCTTCCTTCTTCTTCTTCTTCTTCTTCTTCTATCCTCGAGAAAGAACCTTAAAGGCTCTCACGATTTTCTACACCAATTTTCTCAATGTGACTAAGAAATTCTCTCCTATAATTTATTTCAATAATTTTTTAATACGTTGCATCATTATTCATTATTATTGAATTTATTTGAATAACTTAAGTAAGAAATGAACGATGTTTCTTTTATTTTTTTATTTTTTTTTTATTGAGACACCCAGTACGTAGAATAAAAAACACACACGTGTATCTCTTACAGTTAACACCTTAAGAAACGTGAAGATAGTCTGGTTATAGTCGTAACACGGTATACCAATCTCAATGCATAAGTTTAGGATCCCATTGTCTCTCTCTCTCTCTCTCTCTCTCACACACGCACACACATTCTCTTTTAACTTCTCGTTTTTCTTTTTTGAATGGTACAAAGTTAATCTGAGTGTGGGTCGTGGTTCCGTGGGCGTTAGTAGACTCACTCTCTTCTTACCTTCTTCTTACTCTCTTCACACAGGAATCGTTTTCGGTGCAATCGAATGAGAATTCAGGATTATTGGAATGCAAATGTTTTTGTCTTGCAAATAAATAAATGATGATGATAATGATAATGATAATGATGATGATGATGATGATCGAAGTGAGAATACTTTAAAGGATCTTCTTCCCGTGTTCATTCGTTGGTTGGTTGGTTGGTTGGCTGGCTGGTTGGTTGGTTCAGCCGTTTAAGGAGAGCTGTCGGTATGTAAGCTCGACAATAAAACCGGCACTTTAAAACTCGTTTTACCAGGACGATGCTTGGGTAGTGAAGAAGAGCATTCGCGAATAAGGAATACCGGTGCAACCTGCTCTGATTTTTCTACCACTTACTAATACACAATTTTCTTCCGCAGATGGGTGGTAGTTGTGGTGSTAGTGATGGTGATGGTGATGGTAGCAAAGAAATAACACAACAGGGAAATCGTTTGAATTAAAAGGAAGTGTAGTTATCCTATTGTTAAAAAGGGAATAAATAATATGTAATCCCATAGGTAAAACCCTGACGCAACCCTAACGTATCATTCGATACATTTATAAGCTCGTGCCAATTTTGACGTAAGATTGAAACGCAACGTATTTAAATTATTTTTTCTTTTCTTTGGTATATATTTATTAAATTATACACGTTCTACAACCTTTTTCCAACTTTATGGATAATTTAAAAAAATGTCGTGATTGCAAAACTTGTCAAATTTTTCAACAAAAACCCAACTTTATGCCACCTACTGAAAATCGGACAAGCAAATATAATTCTTAGCAGACTTGAAACATCAATTACCAACTTGAGATAGTATCAAATAAAAGTAAGAGATGTTGAATAGCACGTGGTATATCCCTCAACCCATTCCTGAAACCCAAACAAGCCGAAAACTTTTCTTCTTCTTCTTCTTCTTCTTCTGTCGACGACAGAGCGCGAAAACCTGTTTAAACAAGGGATTCAACGCTATGCACATGCCGAATATAAGAGAAAGAGAGAAAGAAGCAACTGAAATCTGGACTCTGAGAAGAGAGAGGGACCTGTTTCGCCAAGTGAACGGTTGGGAGGAGAGGGAGAGTGCAATAAACGTAAAGCCACGACGGCGGAACACTTTGCCGGATGAAACAATGTTGCATTGTGTCTCGTGGCAGGCCGTTAACCCAGGTCAGCAACTGCAACTGCACACCCTCGCCATTACTCTCTCTCTCTCTCTCTCTCTCTCTCTCTCTCTCTCTCTCTCTCACTGTCTCTCCCTCCTTCCCTCTTGTCTTTACACACATACATATAAACGTGTACTCCTGACGTAATTTCGGTTTGGTTGTTTGATAAACTTCTGCGTGTTTGTTCTAATTAACGAGACAATGAAAACAAGTGAAACAACATCGATGAATATTTAAATAAATAAATAATTCGAAATATTGAAAAAAAAAAAAGAAAAAAAAAGAATATGATAGATCTGATTAGACTTTACGAAGTAATTGTAACTGTGTTGTGTTGGATACAATGTGAAACGAAGCTTGTCCCTGGCCCATATAAAACGTAGGTAAGCTCTATCCACACCGATTACGTAACGCCTGCCGATAGTAGAACTCAACTGACAGCCATTCCTAGTACACACATTGCAGAATGCAATAAGCAAGCTAACACACACCATCACCACCACCACCACCACCACCATAAGCCTCAAGACACGATGCAGTCATTCCCTGACTCTAATGCGAATATGAAATAAAAAG
This sequence comes from Polistes dominula, assembly GCF_001465965.1. The sequence continues at coordinate 198,262 of NW_015149047.1, read as the reverse complement.
AAAGAGTTGGTATGAGAGAAATCAAAGGTAAAATTCTTGTTCCACTTGGTTGATTACGTTTTTCCATCTTGACTTTATTTTCTTTCTTTCTTCCTTTCTTTCTTTCTTTCTTTCTTTTTAACTCAATGATTTCTAATTCCACAATCGATTGATTTAAACGCCAATGCATATCTGGGGTTTTTTATCGAAGATAAAAATATGTAAATTGAAAATAGAGAGAGAGAAAGAGGAAATATAGTTGTATTTATTGATAGAAAATGTAATTGCTATAACTTATCGATAATTTCTTCTTTTTTTTTGGGGGGGGGGGGTTCTTAACTCGATCAACTCCGACCTTTCTTAATGGAACACACCACTGAGAAGAGAATGTTAGGAAAAAAAAGAATGAAGATAAGCTTCTTCAGGGCATATGTGATAAGTCTGCGCTATCATTTTCGCGATGACCCAACTATAAATATGAGTCATGATAACTTTTCTCTCTCTCTCTCTTTCTATATAAAGGATTTTATTTCCTGTCTCGTATTATTTATTCATTCCTCGTATGATTTCAAAGAAAGAAAAAAAAAGGAAAAAAATACAAAAGAAATGAAATAAATTAAATTACAAGTGGTTGTTTCGTCAACGATTAATTAAACCTGATTTTATTACTCTAATAACAAAACAAAACAAAAAAAAACAAACAAAAAAGTAAATAAATGATCATTAAACATTTTCTTTCATAACTCTTCTGCTTATATTATCGATCCATTGGTTAAAAAAAAAAAACAAAAGAAAAAAAAAAGATGAAAGGCTAATTGCTATTACGAGAATCTAATCAGTGATAACTCATTCTCGTTTGAATCATAGAAGGATAATCGAAAAAGATTGAAATTACATGATGGAAACTCCATACTTTAACTGGTCATTCATTTTCAACTGAACTCTCTCTCTCTCTCTCTCTCTCTCTTTTTCTCTCTCATTCACTCTGATCTTTCCTTATTTCACAATTAACAACGTGTAAATTATTCTACCTACTCGTGCGTTCAATTTCTTCATTACAAAGTATCAAATTACGGGGACAGGAAAAAAATATGATTTTTCTAATTGCATGGAAAAAAAAAAAAAAATTGAATTCTCAAAAAAACAAAAGGATAGAAAATATGACGTTTGAAAGAACCTAAGTGCAAATTGGTTGTCTACGTGAATGATGGAAGAAAGGGGAGGAGGGGTTTTTTTTTTTAGTCAATGAATTTTCATGTTGAACAACTTTGTCTTTTTTTATAATTCACCAACACTATGTTATACTCTGACACATATAAAGGATTGTATAAGTTGTTTCCCTTGTCGAGGATTTATGACGTTTGAGTAGTTCACCCCTCGATGAACGGCACCGGAAACGACCGTTAGAATCGACGACGGAAATTTCTTCTTCTTCTTCTTCTATCATGGTATGCCAATTAAATGCTTCGAGTAAAAGAAATTAAACACAAATATAAAAAAAAAAAAATGTTAAGATACTGTCTATGTATGTGTATAGTCATTTTAATTGAAAGGTAAATTTGAAAGGTGTAAATCAATGTTAGAGTTTGTTCAAAACCCATGATCCGAGACGTAAGATTCATTTTAAATCAATCGTGCGTTTCCTTCCTGCTTTACTATATATATATATGTGAGCATAAATATTCATGTATCATAGGAAAAAAGGTACATTAAACCTAACATGAACTATGATTTGTACTATTGTAAACTATTGTTCGTTTGAATTATACAAAGTAAGACAAAAGTATGAGATCTGAGATCTCTTTTTTTTTGTACAATGAGTTAAGTATATAAATATTTGATAGTATAATTACATGTGCATGTGTTTGTGTGTATGAGGTTTAACTGTAAGGAATAGAAAAAGAGAGAGAGAGAAAAGAGATAGTAAAAGTAGAAACAGCAAACGGGCAGCAGCAGCAGCAGCAGCAGCAGGTACGAACACATAGCTGAAGTAGAAGCTCTGCTCTGGAAATCGATAAGCCCGTCGTCGGGTGCTATCCCGGTTATGCGTGCGAAATATTCCGCTTTTCCAGACATTCCCCACCATCAGACAAAGACAAAATGATTCCCCCCTTCTAAAACCCCCTTTTTCCATTACTCCAACTAAACCTAAGAAATTTATTGTATTCTTTGAATAGTTGATGTTACTCTAAGGGTTGATACAAAATAATATGCTGATACAATCATTTTCATTATATTTGTATTCTAATTCTAAATCATAGTTATTTATAAAAATTTCTTGCTTAGGGACCCTTGCAAGATTTCAATTATGATGCTGATACACCCGTTATATTCTTTTTTTTGTAATTCTAACTCGAAGTTGTTTACAAAAATTTCTTGCTTAGAAACCCTGGCAACATTTCAAGATTTCAACTATGATCAAAACTTGTAATTTTTATTATATTTTTGTCAAAACATATTACAATGCAATGATAGAGATGCATTGTCGAGTGATTAACGATGATCATAGAATGATTAGAATAATAATTACATTTAGTTATTCATTTCTAATAAGGTCACATGACGTAGGATTGAAATTTAATCACATAACATAACACAAGTTGTTCATCTTTGTCTGATCCCAGTTATATTTATCATGAATTATAATGAGGTAAAGAATTTCTAAATATAAAATTTAGAAAGATTACATGATAAATGTTTAACTTAAAAAGATAAGATGTACTACTGATTATAGTACGTAGAGAATAAGAAACGTTACGTGGAAGTAAGTCTTTGTTCGAGAGAGTGTTCCTTAAAAACCAACCCATTGGGATTTCTGCGAAAAGGCAGATCGGGAAGAGACTAAAAAAGAAAGGGCCCCGAAATCCAGTTTATTTCTTAACTCCTTCGCCAGCTTCGCCATCCTTTTTTTCATTCGTAAGGAAAGAGAAGAAACGGCAGCAGCAACAGCAACATCAGCAACATCAGCAACAACAGCAACAACAGCAACAGCACGTGGTATCCGCTTTTGTCCAGCAAATATATCACGAAACGTATATCAGAACTTAGTCTTGGTATTAAATATATATTATATGTATACCTGTATGTGTATATACATGTTTGTGCACGTGTGTGTGTGTGTGTGTGTGTGAGGATGCGCCTTGTGCATCGTGTGCACGAAGAAGAGGGCAAGCCAGAGTGTATATGTTTGCTTGTGTGAGTCTAGAATGTGTCCTTGGCTGAGGTGCGTTGACCTTCTCTCTCCCGTAGCTTTCTGTGTTAGAAAGAGAGAAAGAAAGAGAGAGAGAGAGAGAGAGAGAGACTCCAGACTTAGAGAGGGTTAAACTTCTTCTCCCCCTTTTCATCGACAGAACTTGGTCCCCCAGTCAACTTCTTTCTCCTCCTTTTCCTCTCTTCCTCTCTCTTCCTCTCTTGATCTTTCGATGATCCTTTGATTTTCTCGCGGATTTAAAAGATCAATCGGATTAGATTCTAATCGTTCACTGAGATTAATTGATCATTCCAACATTTATCGTAGATTCAACTTGGTTAACAAGCAACCTTGTATATAATAATACTTTTATTATTATTTTCTTTGGAATATATTATTAAATATATTTAAATATATTTAATTAAATTACAATTATAATTATATATAAATAATATATGATTAATAAATCAATATAATAATCAATCAATCGTTTATTTAAATATTAAATTTAGCGTAAATTATTGTTAAGTCAAGCTAATGCTATTATCTTACTAACAGAGAGAGAGAGAGAGGAGCATTGGTAACACAATACATTTTTTTTCATATTATTATTTTTGAAAAATACTTCATGACATGCGAAACATGTTCAATAAACCAAGTCAATGATTTCGTAACGATTATAGTCTCTTACGTGAAATCGGAGAATATCGGTAAAATTTTTTGAAATAATATATTCCGCAACGGAATAAACGCATCCTCTCTCTACTTCTTCTTCTTCTTCTTCTTCTTCTTCATAATCCACCTTGCTCTCTTAGTTTTTTTCCTTTCTCTTTTTCTTTCTTTCTTTCTTTTCTTGTCCCTCTCTCTCTCTCTCTCTCTCTCTCTCTTTTTAAAGATAAATGAGTGAGAGAAAGATAGAACACAGCACGCGATACATTATTCATATCAACAGCGGGACGACAGAAGCACACACACGGCTTGTTCGAATTCTCCTCTTGTACTGGAACGTGCCGGTATATGTAACTTTCTTATGTACAACCCATCATATATGTCCTCTCTCTCTCTCTCTCTCTCTCTCTCTCTCTCTTTTTCTTTTTCTTTTTATTTTGTATTATGAACTTTTCTTCAATGAACCGAAGAAAAATATTACGCGTCAAATGATCGACTTTTATTACAACAACATTTTGTAAATTCACATTCTACCTTTTTTTCTTTTTTTTTTTTTCACTAATATTCAAATATTGAATGAAATTAATTATTTTAATAATTAATTGAAATAATATTTGAATTGTTCAAACATCAATAACTCCAACTTAATTTTTTCCAAAAGACTCTATCTATTAATTTATATTTTTTTTTTATTAAATTATAATTAATTCAATAATTAATTAAAATAATAATTGAATTGTTCAAACACCAAAGCCTCCCAAATTTGAGTCTTCCATAACACTCTGTTCCTTCTTTTTTTTTTTTCTTTTTTTTTAAACTACCCTTTGATCAATTGGTCCCAATTTTATTTCAAAAATCATCAATGAATAGTTGATTAATGAATAGAAAAAAAAAAAAAAACATATATACATTATTTCGATCATTTTCTGATCATTTTCTTGATCCTCGTTACCATTACTATCATCATTATCATCATAATCATCATCATCATCATCTTCATCATCTGCTATGCTCTTGCTTTTTCTTTTTCTTACACACGTAGCTTCTTCAATAAAGTAGAATAATTACACACGTCCACCTGTGTTATTAATCCCCATGTGGCAATTTCTTTCAAAGTTTCATGCTCACGTATTCCAGTACGATCTTTATCGGTGTAAACTCGTCGAATGTATTAAACACCATGAAAGACCATGAATGTCAAATTAATTATCCCCTTCACACCCCCATCCCAATCCAGTATTCGATCTTTCTTCGATTTACTTTTTTATATTAGACAAGACCAAATCTTTTTTCTTAAATGTCCCTCCCCAGCCCATCAATATAATAAATCCTTTTGAAAATATATCAATGACAGATAATTTATCTCCCAATCAAATCATCATCATCTGAAAAATTATCTCATCAATCTAATTCTAATAATTATTTATATTATAATCCTTATGTTTATGATTATAACAGAAGAATTTAAATGAAAAGAAAAAAAAAAAACAAAAAAAATAATTAAATACAATTTGAAGAAAAAAAAAATCACATGAAAGATTTGATACACCATAGTCGTCATTATCTTGAAAAAAAAAAAAGAAAATAAATAAATAAATAAAAATAAAAACAGGGGAATGTTTCAAATGAAATCTCGTAATTATCGAGTCGTACGTTCCTACGGAATGATCCAGCGCAACACAGACAACCAGTTTGCTAAGAGCAACGACAGWGATACAACAACAACAACGAAAAAAAAATAAAAATAAAAACAAGAAAAAAAGAAAAAGAAAGAGAATGACACTGAACGGGAGTTGGACTTGTGGTGGTAGGCGTAATTACTAATTACGCGTAACGCAGCGTGTTTCTTCATTAACGCGTGCCTGCATGTCTACTGTCTACGTCTATCATACTCACACACTTACACACAACTTTTACATTACAACACAACACATTTATATACAGGTTTTACAAGAGTGTAGTATCTCCTTTTGATTTCAATTCGATCAACAATTATTATCCATTTGTTTATATTACTTTTTATTTCTTTCTGATCAAATAGGTAAATCATTCATTTTTAATAATTGCTCACATTATTATTATTATTGCAATAACAATAATCATTTTATCGTTGTCATATATATATATATATATATATGAAATAAATTAACAAAGTTATTAATTAAATAAATCCTATAATATTTTATAAAAGAAAACAACCGAAGCATGTGAAAAGGTGAAAAATTATTAAAGTATTGCAACATTGATCATTCGAATGATCATACAAATTATAGAATTAATTGAATTTATAGAAACGAGATCACACACATTAACACAGAGACACGTATATGTATGTATATGAGTTATCGTTAAGAGTAATAAGTACGATGATCTTTCTTCGCGTGTTTAAGTTCGTTCGCAAAAGCAAAGTTGAAAGCGAGTTACACACGTGAGGATTGAACGAGGCTACCCGTCGAGGATATCATTCCTGATTTTATCGGCATGGACCTGGCCTAAGAATCCTTCTCTCTCTCTCTCTCTCTTTTTATTTCTCTTGCACTCACTCACGCACTCACGCATTTATATATATATATATATATATATATATATATGTCCTTTTCTCATCGCCTACGAGTAGTGAAGAGAGTTCCTTAACCCTGTAGCTGCTAACATGGACAAGAAATTGTGTTAGGATGTGTGCAAGCAACCCAAGTGACCCTTCACTGACCTGATCATGACGTTGGCCAAGGTTAAGACTTATCCAAAAAAAAATTTATTGTTATTTAATATTTTGTATTTTAGTTAAATGTAAGAGAATGGAAGAGAATTTAGACTGAAATTTAGTAAAGAAATGAATGAATTAGGATGAATAATACTAATATATTCATTAGTAGTAGTTTAGAAATTAGTATAAGTAATACTATTCTAAAAAAAAAAATTAGAAAAAATATATATTTTTAAATGTAATAATAATTATATTTATAATTATCATTGAATGATATAACCAGTTAAAGTTTAAAATACAAATGTAAAAGAATTTGTGTTAAGATACAAGTAAAGAAATTAATATAAATAATACTGATACTAATATGTTTATTAGTAGTAGTTTAGAAATTAGTATAAATAAAATACTAATCTGAAATATAATATGAGAGATTAGATAAAAAATATATATATATATATATATATATTTTTAAATGTAATAATAATTATATTTATAATCATCGTTTGAAGAATGTAACGAGTTAAAGTATGAAATACGAATTACGGAAGTGTGAGATAAATAAAGAAAGAGAAATAGTAATATGTTCGATATATTCTTTTCTATCCTTGTCTTTCCGTTCAGTTCCATCGTCGTCGTCTTCTTCTTGGTCGTCTTCTTCGTCGTCGTTGCCCTGCCGGGGTAATTGCACCCTACCAAGGCCGACAGCTGATGCAGCCACCAGCACCAAGCCAGAGAAAGAGAAAGAGAAAGAGAAAGAAAGAAATAAAGAAAGAAAGAAAGAGAAAGAGAGAACGTAGAGAGTGTATCGTGCAAAGGAGCAAAATACGTTTCCAGGACGAGCTCAGCAACATAAACGTGTATGTATTTCTGTGTATGTGTATATGTATAAGTGTGTGAAAGTGAACACAGAACTGTTCTTTGTGTTTGTACTTCCAGTTCGGCTTTGACTCAGGTAGAAGATGGTATATCCCTACGAAAGGAAATGTATATAACAACGACATAGAGAAATAGAAAGAGAGTGAAAGAGTAAGAGAGAGAGAGAGAGAGAGAGTGAGTGCTTACCCACACGATGTGGTAAACACAATGCCGCCATCTTTAAACACCCTGTAATGTTTGCTACCGTCGAAACATATCCATGCTACGAGAATGAAAAAGACTGTCATGGATATTTATCCCTACACATTTTCAAACCTTTCATCTATAATCTACTCCCTCCCCCCTCCTCACTTTCTTTATATCTTTATCTTTTTTCAAAAGGGAACATTTTTTTGTTGGATTACAACATTGTGATAAAATTAATATTATAAAATTACTAATATTAATATTTAATATTTAACGTTCAAATATAATTATTTAAATAACTCAAAACAAAACACATATATCTAACTTACACCACTACTCATAATTATGGATACACTTGACCATACATAAACACTGTCACGTTGAGATATATATTTTTTTAATCTTTTTTTTTTCTTTTTTTCAAAAGGAAACAAAATATAAAAAATATTATATTTTCTATGAAACACATCAGTTGTGGGCCCTTGTCGATGACAATATTGTATTTGAAGGGAGAAGTTATAGAATATATATATATATATATCGTCTGTACCATCACTTGCTACTGAAATCAATAAAAAAAGAGAGAGAAAGAGAAAGAGAGAATTGAAAAACAACGATACACACGTATCACGTTTTGTATTATTGTTAAAGAAAAAAAGAGAAAGAAAGAAAGAAAGAAAGAAAGAAAGAAACACAATATTCCATATGGGTTTGTATATTCATAGTTCGATTGAAAAGTCTATTACGAAAACGAATGATTGAAAATAACAACGAGAGTGTGGTTTACTAATCATTCCCACCCTCTATGTAATCCCACAACCACCCTTCATATCACATATTCCAAATAAAATCAAACAGACAGAACAAAGGTTGAACAAGTTTTCGTAATGATTTCCAACAAAAAAAAAAAATGAAATGACACTCACTTTGCTAGTTTGACACTTCTTTTTTTTTTTGTTTAAATAATTTTTTTTTACAAAAATGAGGATGTAAAATATTTCTATTTGATTGGAATGTTCTGGTGAAAAAGAAGAAGAAGAAGAAAAAAAAAACTCTAAGAYCTACAACCATTTGAAGAAAAATCTTGGTTCTTGGTTCCGTTCCTCCCCCTCCATTGTCAAATGGTAAAAGAAACCATCCCTTCCTTTCCCTTTCTCTTTTCTTCTCTCATTTTTCAACCCAACCCCTCTTCCTTCTACTCCATAAACTGTGTGTATAGAAAATATGTGGGTGGATGAATGCAGCTCTCGACTACCAGTGCCGTATACCTAATTCTTTCCACAAAAGAAAAATAGAAAAATAGAAAAATAGAATAATAGAGGCTTTTATTATTCTTCAAAATAGGAAACAAAACATTTTAGGTTAAAGTATTCAGAATTCAAAGGATTTAAGGAACACAAATTTGAAATATATCTTTCATGTCAATTCTGCAATTTTTATTGAGAAAAAAAAAACTAGGATAAGATGTTTTAGATGTTTACTTAATCAATTTTGAAGTGTAAAAGATCAAGAGATCAAGAATAAAAAAAAAACAAAGAAAGAGAATGAGAGAGAGAGAGAGAGATCATGCAAGAGGATAAGAAGACAGTCGACCTACATTTGGCGAGCAGGTGAGAGAGACTCGTCTCTTAAGAAAAATAAAGAAAAGAAAGGAAGAAGAAACAAGAATAAGAATAATAATAAGAAGAAGAAGAAGAGTAACAGTATGATAATGTCGTTTACGTTGCGCAATTCGAATTAACGAGGTACTCTCGATGTTAACCGAGGTAAGTGAAGCTCGATCTTTCGATCTATCTAAAGATCGATCGATCTTTTAAGATCGTACGATTGAAAGGAAACATCTTTCAAAGAGAAAGAAAAGACAAAACTCGAGGACAACATCGATCGATCGAATCGATACAATCGAATTAAGTTGTTTCTCTTAGAAACTCATCAAGTTACTTACGTGTTACTTGTAATTCGTAATTTGTTATAAATATATATATATATATATTTTTTTTAGTTCATTTGAACACACACACACACATCTGTCCTTTGAGTACACATTTGTTTGAAATATTATAATAATTAATAAAAAAAATTATTTATTACTTTGAAATAAATCAAAATTAACTGAGTTTAATTCTCGTTGTCAGTTTCAATGACGTATTGATACGTCAAATGTGTAACCAAACGATTGAACTTTTGTAATTTTTTTACAAAAGATATATAAAAGAAAGAAAGTGAGAGGTTTTCTACGAAAATGAATCATCATCATCATCGTAGTTCTTTTCAAATTCTATAAACTCGATCGAAAAAGAACCCAACGCATACAACACATTACGAGATAAACTTCTATGTACCACGTATGTACATTACGTTCCCAATGTTTGTCCATTTTTTACGTCCCTGATTAGATTATTTTCACAGTTTCTGGCATCGACAAAAAAAAAAGAGAAAAAAAAAACATTCGTTAGAGAGAGAGAGAAATATTATAAAAAGCGATACGTGGATGACTACTACGTGGAAAAGTTGAGATAAAATCAAACCTATATCTACACCTATATCATCAACCTTCTCCCTATCATAATACATATACATGGGTGTACATCAAAAAATAATAATTTTTTTCAGATTACTTCTCAAATTATTCAACTTATATATATATATATATACAGTACATACAACACCCTAAAGGACCCCTTCGAATTTCCTTAAAGTCCACTGTCCCTTTAATTTAGTTGAAATCTTTGGAAGACCCCAAGGTATTAATTGGGATAACTGTAAAGATAAATCACGAGTGATATATGCGTAGTGTTGTTCTAAAATGCAGGTAGAAAGGGGTGAAACGTTTTTAGAAATAATTTATAGTTGATCATTTGCTAAAACTTGTAACATTACAAACTTCTTTAGCTAACAATTCGATATTCTTGAAATAATCTGTAATAATACTTTAGTAATAGTAATATTATCTTATCTTAATATATATAAATTACATGTCACATTGTTTGTTCGCAATGAACTTCTAAAATACTGAACTGATTTTAATCAAATTTTGCACACTGTGTGCAGTTTCATCCAACTTTAAAGATAGAATAGTTTATATCTCAATTTATTGCAAATTATTTGTTTATTAATTAATTAGAGTCATGATTATCTCTGTTAGATCAGATTCTAACAGACGGCGGTGTAAAGTAATTCGTTGATTTAAAGACGTGTGTATCGGACTGATTGTGAGCCACAATTTTATTATAAATCATTAATTTAGAGACACCTTATATAACTTTGCTTGTATTCTATCTATAAACCCTATTCAAGTTAATAATATTTACGATATGATCAAGGAAATGATTGTAATAATCTTAGAATAAACTATTGCAAGGTGAGTAAATAAATGATAATCTAAAACGATAGAAATAGGAAAATGATAAAGAAGATTATTGTTTAGGAATGATTATAAATATAAAAAAAAAATTAAAATTTAAAAAATAAATGTAATCTAATTAATCGTACAATCTATTTTTGTCTTTCTCACTTGCATATTCTCAAAGATATAATCAAACGTGGGTCGTGTCATGGTGACTTCAATGCCATCGAAATAATGAAATCTCAGTGATGCTCATTCATAATTGGTCGAACTAAGTGAATGAAATAAAAATGAAAAGAATTACGTTAATTAATTGTTTATAAAAGTTTGTATTATACAGCAAAGTATTAGTCAAAGAAGGAATGAGAGAGAGATAGAGAGAGAGAGAGAGAGAGAGAGAGAGAGAGAGGGATTGTACTTTATTTTTTTTTTGTTCATCCTGTCTTTGTCACGAACAAGTGTTTAATGTTTCGTCCATTTAAAGAGCCGTAACCACGATCCACTATCCAGTTTCAATGTTTATCTTCGTTGGCCAAGCGTAACCACCGTTGGTAGGCAGCCCTACTTGGACATATCGCAGTGGTGTGCGAATAAACATAAGCTTGCTCATAATTATGCATAATAGATGGATGATATATCCAATGAATGACGAATAGAATTAAATGAGTAATAGAGGAGTAATGATATTATAGAAATATCATATCAATTAAATAATATAATTAAAATAATAAAATAAATACAATTACATTATTATGTGCATATGATATTTAAAAGAAAAAAATAATAATAATATAAAAATGATAATATAACAGACGCAGCATTTTGAATTTGACTTTCAACTTCAAACTGCCAACTGCCGACTGCCAATTCAACAGAACATTGAATTAACTTTGAAACTAGAAAAATTATTCTTTGAAATAAAATTTGATTAATAATAATTGTTATTAAAATTAAATTATTATGTGCATATGATATTTAAGAAAAAAAAAAATATATATATATAAATACAAATGGTATAACAGTTAAGTTTGCAACGATGAACAAAAAATGGAGTTAAACAATATTTGTGATAGTTTAAGAATAGATGAAAGTTTACGCCAATGGTAGACGTTCTCGTCGCACATGCCTTTCCTGTCGCTATCTTAGGCTGATTCCGCTTGTGCATCATGCACAAGCATAGTCGTCGTTGCATATATGCTGCAATGGGCCTTGCTTACGCAACGAAACTTGAACGACGAAACATTTCTGAGGATCGCGAATCAAGTTACGCTACTACTATTAAACAAAGATAGGAACTTGCTTTTTATAAACCTTAATAGTCCCTTGGCATATTACGCCTTTTCTTTTTCAACAAATATTTTTTTATTTTTATATAGACACACACACGTCAAATAGAAAAGGTGAATCGGTAACGAAAGAACGTGAAACGGAAGAAACCGTGAAATCGATGAAACAAAAATAATTAATTAATTAATTAATTAAATTCAATATATTATTTAATTCTATATATTAATTAATTAATAAAATTTTGCTATATATTTTCATGAAATTGATTTTATTTCACTCGATTTTTTCAACTTAGCACATAGCACAATTTTTTTTTATTATTATTATTTTTTATTACTAATTTAAAAATTTTTATTTAGAAGTTATCTAAGTTCTGTAAACGTTCTTTTTTCAATGGGGCATTTAATACTGTCCTTTAAATGTAAAAGGTGCAATCATTATTTTTAACCTCGTATGTCATTATGACATTTTATTATTATTAATTAATGTAATTATATAACTAAATGTCATTTATTCTTTTTTTTTTTGTAAATATATAATTATCATTCACACACACACACACACACACATAGAGACATAATACGTACTCGTATGAATTTGGTTCTTTTAAAATTGAATTAAAAATTGTATCACTCACTTGACTTTCCTTTTCATGATCGGTAATTTCAAACACAATTATCTTCTATTTAATTATTAAACAATTAATTACAACTAAAAAAAAAAACAAGTACAAACATATCCGTAAAAGATGATAGTAAGCTTTTTAAAGTTTCACTAACGGGTGCCATGAGCAGACTGTGTTCGTTGGCCACGTGGGGGGTGGAACCAAGAAAACCAACTCACATCTTTCTAGTTTTATTTTTAAACCATAGTTTTTAAACCAGCTACTACCCCATGGACGGCTTTTACCATATATATCGGTTCATACTAAATAATTTTGTAATTTGAACGATGAAACTATTATCAAATCAAATAATTGTGATTTGAAAGAAAAATTAAGAAACAAAACAAAAATTGAAGAAGTTGCCATTCTGGTTGTTTGGAAGATGTTTAAAAAAAAATAGAAACGTACCTGTAACACATAAAAAAAAAAGAAAAAGGAAAAAGAATAAGAAGATGATGTTAGGTCATTGTCAAAGCTAAATGTGCTACTTAAATAATATATACATGCATAGATGCAAAACGTATACATGTACAAGATTGGAACACCTGTACACACCTGAACAGTACAGTAGAACCATGGTGATTATCTTTGAATTTATCTTAATGATCGTCTAGCATAATGATTACTTTCAAGTATAATCTAGACAATTACGTTTTCACCCGCATCACGTCGATTATGGTTGCAATTGCTGATGATAATGATAATGATGATTATGATGATGATGATGATAAAATAAAAATAAAAAAGTCAAATAAGGTAAGAGAGAAAGGATTCTTTGCAAAGGGTAAAAAAAAAAAAGAAAGAGTAAGAGATAGTAGAAAGAAATAATAAAAAAAAAACAAAACAAAAAAACATTCGAATAATGAAACGTACGTGGTGTTTCGAATTATCGAATCGCAAAAGGGTTCCTTCAATCGAAATATAAATCGTCATTGACGTATATTTTTTTTTTCTTTGTATGTGTGTGTGTGTGTGTCTGTATGTGTGATTTACTCTTTCATCTTTGAAAATCAAAAGAGAAATATATTTTATCGGATTGTCACTTTTTCATTTGGTAAAGTTTTTCATGCAATGAGTGGAAGGATGTTGTGATCGATGATAAATTAGACGATTGATTATATTAATTTGGTACGAAAGAAGGTTTTATAAAGAAATAAAAATAAAATAAATAAAAAAGAAGAAAAACCGAAGTGTATGATGATGATCGTACTCGATAAAATGTTCGTTGCAACCTTATTTGGGGTTCAGGCTCATTCTGTACAGGGGCACGAAGAAGAATGTTACTGTGATCTAATCAGGAAACGACCTCGAGTCGTTAATCAATGTGCACTCGAGAAAGAGAGATAAAGGTAAATGCATGAAAGCACGTCAATGCTTGTTAAACTTCCGTCACAAACAACCACAAAAGGATTCTGTAAACAACAAAAAAAAGTACAACGGGGAGTTGAAGATAGGTACGAATTCAGAGAAAGGGTTAACAGAAGTATCTTCTTCTTCTTTTACTATGAGAAAAACTTTGTAATCAAATTCACCAAGATGATTGGAATCACTATAACACGAACACAATAAGTTTTCATTTGAAGTAACACACACACACATACACACACACTATGAAATATCTTCGAAATAATTTCAACACAAATTTTTGACACTTTCAATAAAACTGATTAATTAAAAACACTGAATTTGTTTATTATATAAGAACGTCTTATCATTAGCCCAGTAAGTGTAAGACTGAGTAAGAAACCAAAACGTTGACGTGATCATTTTCAAATGTGTTGTATACTCTGAAGAAAATTGAAAACAATAATAATATTCTCGGTAATGACATTATTTTCATAGATCAAATACATATATATATGTTTACATTTCTTCTCAATGAGAGATTTATAAATTAAAAACAATCGAATAGTTCGTTCAATGTCTTCTCGGTGTAAACATTTTCGTTAGTTTTGAAGAATGTGTGTTGTATATGAATATATCCTTTTAATATTTCGTAGATAATTCGATTTATTATTGTAGTTAAATTTGTCTAAATAAATTTTTATTATTTTTATTTCCTAAAATTAATTCTTCTTCTTCTTATTATTATTATTATTATATTTAATATTCTAATATATAATTTAATATAATTTAATATATAATATATTTATAATTTATAATTTAATTTATTTATTATATATTTATATACATAAATTACGTGTCACTATTACATTATTAAAATATATATTATTAACTTTCTTATATATTACATTTTCACTTATAAATATATATATATAAATAAAATAAATAATTATTATAAAAAGTATATCGTAAAATAAGATAGAAAACGTATACCGGTAGATTGTTATATCGAAATGAATTAAGTATCAACCATATATAGTTATTTAAGATAGAATGAGATAGAAGTATATATATATATCTGATGTACATCAAGGTGTTTTCGAAACTGCACCTGCAAGAAAAATCGACTAGAGAGAATATCGTCCTTGACTCCTTCTTCTTTATTCGAGTCCTAGGAGAGTTTAACGATAATCGTCATCTAACTCAATGTCAGCTGCTTCCAGGTTCTCTGGTAAGGAAAAGGCTACACTAACAACAACATACACACACACACACACACACATATATATATATAGATATATACTCCTACTATTTCACCTTCTTCTTCTCTCTCCCTCCCTCCCCCCACTACCCTCTGTTTGGAATATGTAGCCTTTGTGCGAACGTTTGCGTTTACTCTCTAGCCTTGTGCTTAATGACAACGTTGGCGAAACTAGAGAAAGAAAAGAGATGAAAATAAAAATAAAAATGAAAAAAAAAAAAAAAATCAAAAGAGAGGGTAGGTAAAAAGAAGAAAAAGGATAGAGAAATAGTAAGAAAGATATCTCGTTTCTTATTCTGACAACAAGTTTGCAAAATGTGTGTTTCGTATAAAAAAAAAAAAAAAATCAAATCATCCGAGTCATCAGAGAAGTCTCTTTTGTGTGTGTATGTGTTTTTTTTTTTCTTTTTTTCTTCTATCATGGGAATCGTCCTATCATCTGTCATGTGAATATATATCACGAATTATAAATAATCCTTGTAAATATAAATAAATCATACCTGTAATCATTGTTCTAACGTATTAAATAAAAAAATATAAATGATAATATATATATTATACAGGGTGGATAATAAAAGAATGATCATATTTGTGATAGTAAAGGATCTTTTTTTTCTTTTGTCGAGGTTTCATCGAAATTGTACTTAACTCGTCACGAAACGATTCCTTCCAAGGTTCCTCGATTATGCAAAACCAAGTATGCACCTTCTGCAGCACAGCACACCGGTTCGCGTGTAGCACCACACACCAATCCAAGTGTGCTGGTTTACATCGACGTTGTTGTAAACTATTATGTAAAAATGGCCTTGGACCAATACACTGCTTCGATTCTCGATACCTAACACTACTCTCGTTTCTTTCTTTCTTTCTTTCTTTCTTTCTTTCTTCCATTTTTTTCCCCCCTCATAAATTTCTAACAATGATAAATGCAAATTAGAATTTTTGTAATATGTTATTGTTTAAAAAAAAAAAGAAGTAACTATTGTTATTTTAAATTAAATTTAACAATATCAATTAAACACCTGATCTAATATTTCTTCTTATAGAAAATTAGAATAAAGTTTTTGTGCATTCGTTTCTTAGTCTTTGTTTCTTAAATTGTCAAAAAGTTTCTTCCCCGTTCCTTTGTGTCGAGGAGGGTTGAAAAGAAAGGTTTTTATGTTAAAATTAGAGGATAAAATAAAAAATATAAGAAAAAGAATTGTTAAATTATTCAAGGACGTCGCGAGAAAAGGTGAGATCGTTTCATGGTGTGTTGTATCCCGTAAAATCACCCTCGGAAGGAACAACTCGCTTTTCTTTTCGACACTTTCTCTTTTTTTCTTTTTTTCTTTCTTTCTTTCTTTCTTCGTCTTCGTCTTCGTCTTCGTCTTCTTCTTCTTCTTCTTCTGTTCCTTTTGGAAAGAAGCCCCCCCATAGAGACCATAAATATGTAAATACGTGGGTTCTTCTACAGGCGTACACATACGTATAACACTTACAAACAAACACACACACATTCGTGGAATAATAATTTATGATAATTTTGTGCCCTTCTAATTCGTTGGTAGAGAACTTTCAAATTGTAAGAAAATGTTTCTGCAATTAACTTTTTTTTTTTTGTTCCACCAAAATTTCTTCAAATTGACATTTTTTATAATCGTCCTACAAAATGACAAACATATTTTTTTTTTCATCCCCTATCTAACTCGTTCAGATTTTTTCAATAATTTTCATTCTCTCCGTTTCTTTATTTTTTTTTTTAATGGAGTAGGGTGGGGTGGGGAGTGGAGGGTAGGACGTATTTATTACATCAATCGAAAATGATGAAAACTGGTTAACAAAAACACTACTCTCTCGTTCGTCTCGAGTATTACATTTTTCAACTGACGTTGAATGAATTTGTGATCCAATTTACTTTTGCGACATGCAATAACGTTTAAACAAATATTACCAAGAATATACCAAAATACATGTTGTTATCAACTACAGGAAAACAATGAAATATAAAAAGGTTCTATTTTTTGGGTGGGGGGGGGAGGGGGAGGGGCTTTTGTATTTTTCGAATTTATTATTCGTTCGATCGATTTTCAACGAGGAGAGAAAAATTTAAACGAACAAACCAACTAATAAAAGAGAAACGAATAATCAAATGAATTGAATATTTGTCGGAACAGAAAAAAATTCAACTGAAATTTGAACAAAATAACAAAAAGAATAAAAAAAAACAGACGTGTGCAAATCACACACACACAAATGGTAGAAGTGAAACCTTCAAAGAAAACCAAACTTCGATATAATTGAATTGTAATACAGTGCCATCTATTGAAAGAATCTAAATAACTTCTAAATAAAAATCTTTAAATTAGTAATAAAAAATAATAATAATAATAAAAAAAAGTGGCGATGAAAATTGTGAAACTCGAACAGAAATTTGTTTGTTTTGTTTTTTTGGAAATTTTTTTTTTTTTTTATCAAAGTTTATAATTAACTAAAGATGAACAATAATAATAATTATTATTATTCGTTTTATCTATCCTGTTTTGTTTTCTTCTTATGAAGAAGAAACGATACGAATGCAGAATCACTTGCATATCCGCGAAGACGTCACGACTATCATTCGCAATGAGACAAGAAGTTTCGATATCCCTTCTTTGTCTTCTTCTTCTTCTTTTCTTACACATTAACGTAAATTGTATATGTATATATGTATATTATACAATGTGTGTGTGTGTGTGTGTGTGTGCGCATGAGTTAACCTCGAGGTATAGTAACAGTAAAACGTTCCAAGGAAACACATTTTTCTATGGAAAAGTTGATTCCATCTAAAAAAAAAAAAGGGTGAAACAAGTGTCAAAGGGAAGAGGAATAAAACGTGAGTTGGGTTTTTCCTTTTTCTTTTTTTTTTGTACGAATCAAATGTTAATTAGCTTACCAAAGTTGCACAGGTTGAATATCAATGATATGTTATACGAATTAATATTATTATTATTATTATTATTATTATTATTATAAAATACAAATCAATGTATTTCTAATGTTAGAAAGATTTGAATGAAAAAGAAATTCATCGTCACAATATGTTTGTTCATTAATAACTTCGAGATTTACTGAACTGATTTTAATGATTTTTTTGTTTATTCTGTGTGATTTTTGTCAACTTAAAATATAAGATAATTTTTATTACATTTATTGTGTTCTTAGGTTACCTAGTTCTTTTAGGTACTGTAAGTTTTCGATAATGGTTGTTTTTTTATTTTTTATCCTGCATTATATTATTTTGTGTTGATAACAACACAATTATAAAATTATTATAATTTAAATAATATTATAACAAATTATAAAATTTACTCAATTGAAGAATTGTATTATTTACTAACTTATTAGTGTTATATTAATTGTTTTATTTGCTATTTGTTAATTTACTTAATTTAGAATTGTATTAAATGAACATTTTATAACAAAGTAACGTGTAGGTTGAATATCCTAGTATATATATATGTATACTAGGATATCTTACTGTATACCCCTTTTGTATATATAATGTAGGAAACACACACGTGCCTGGATGTAACAGTAAAACGTCGTAAGCGTGACAATCGAGTAACTCTATCAGAAGGCCTAACGAGACGTCTCAACTCTTCCGATCGGAAATGCCTAAAACGAGTGCTGCGACGAATCGAAATGACGATAACGGTATTCAATCGCTATTTCCGATGACATTGAAAAATTATCATTAACTTATTATGCAGATGAATCCTAATCATATTTATTGAATCCAATTGAATATACGTTCAATTATTTCTCCAATGCACATATATTTTTAATTAATGACTTAATTTTATGGGTTCATAATATTGATACGTGTCATTAATAAGAACTGGTAATAAGATTCGTTTAGAATTGAAAAAAAAAAAAAAAAAAAGAAAAATGATTTGGATTCTATGGTGATCACGACGGAAACGAGAACCCCACGCAAGAGGGTGTGGCTTTCAGTAAGCAACGGACAGACTGACTGACNTGAATCCTAATCATATTTATTGAATCCAATTGAATATACGTTCAATTATTTCTCCAATGCACATATATTTTTAATTAATGACTTAATTTTATGGGATCATACAATAGCTACGTGTAATTAATAAGAACTGGAAATAAGATTCAATGAGAAAAAAAAAATGAAAAATGATTTGGATTCTATGGTGATCACGACGGAAACGAGAACCCCACGCAAGAGGGTGTGGCTTTCAGTAAGCAACGGACAGACTGACTGACTGACTGAGATACGTAAACACGTTTTACGTTTGCATTTATTTCTATAGATGTGTATACACATACATATGCACATGTATGCACATGTATGCACGCAGGAGGTCTAGAAGTAAAGTAACTTTCGGAGAGAGAGAGAAAGATCAAACTAAACTTGTCCCATTAAAGAACATTTTTTCTTCTTTGATGTGTATTTATCCACACACACACACATACACATTCATGTTAATGATATATCAAGTGAAAGTTATTAAACTATAATCTACATTATTTAAATAATAATGAAATATTATTTCAATTAAAACAACAACAAAAATAAATAAATATATATTTGTGTTATGGAAGTTTTCAACGATGGTGGTCTTGCATGGGGTATCTATATGTTCCTGCGTAATTTCTCCTCTTATTTCGTAGCAAGAAAGAGAGAGAGAGAGAGAGAGGGGTTATGGGTTTTCTCGAGCCATATGGCGTACGCGTCATTCATTGTTCACGTGTCAAAAGGCCCCATCGACGATAGACGACGAGCATAACCGGCGCCCTCGAGGGTGGACAATCCCACAAACTCTGACGCCCTACTCTACTTCTCTTTCATTTTATCTTCCTACTTTGTACGATCACAATTTTTATTTATAATTTTGTCTAATTATGGTGAAAAGGGGGCGAGGGGGGAGGGGGGAAGCACAAGTTTGCATTTCCTTCCAATAAGCAATAAATTTATCGATTTAGACATTTGTTGCATAATTCAAAAGTTAAGTTTCTTCTTTCATATATAACAGTAGTTGACAAGACACTCTTATCTACATCTCAGGTAATAATTACAGGTGCCAAATTACACCTGTTTACTCATATCTTTCTTCTTCGTCTTCTTCTTAATATATATAAATTACGTGTCACACTGTTTGTCCGCAATGGACTCTTAAACTACTGAACCGATTTTAATCAAATTTTGCACACTCTGTGCAGTTTCATCCAACTTGAAAGATAGAATAGTTTATATTATTCTAACAGATGGCGGTATAAGGTAATTCGTTGACTTAAAGACGTGTGAGCCACAGCAACGCGTTGCGGGGCACTCCCCCTCTTATGACAAATATATCAAACGTCATAATTGTTTTTGCATCTATCATTTATTGAACAAACTCTTATTGCACTTGTGAATGTTATTATTAATCGTATCGTTGATTAAAATATAAAATATAAAATAATGCAAATAAATTTCTTTCATCCCTTCTCTCTCTCTCTCTCTCTCTCTGTTTCTTCACGACACGAAGATTATTTCTTAAGGTGTTCTTCATACTCGGTCATTTTATAATGGCACGTGGGAAACAGTCAAAGCGATTATAAAAGGTACCACCGTATATAGAAGTAAGCATTCGAGCCACAAACGCCACGTCAGCGGGAGTAATGACGCGAAGGATGAAGGAGAATCGTGATTTATGTTGAAACTAGAAAGAGAACAGAACAGAACAGAACAGAACAGAACAGAAAAAAAAAAAAAGGGAATATCAAATTCTCAACAATTCCTTTCTCTTTCTATCACCCCCTCCCCCTCCTCCTCCCCCCCGCCGTTCCATTACACACATGAATCTTTTAAACGAAATATTTGAAATGAACTGAAATATTAGATCGCGTTAAATGATGACTAAACTGAAATCTAACGATCGTTAGAATTAATTTCATATTTAATCGATTGTCGTAGTCGGATGGGATAATTATTAATAATAATAATAAAAAAAAAAAAAAAAAAAAAAGTGTAATAAACCAGTCCTAGCGTTTATCGGTAATTGACGGTAGTAGCCTTGGGATACACACGGTAAATGATTTCATGCTTCGAGTAATATAAGAAAAGGAAATGAAATGAAGCGACGAAGAAGAAATTTCAAATCGTTTTTCTCATCCTATCTATCTCTGGTATATCTCTAGATAGGTGGATAAAAGATTCGTGTAAATGATTATTACTTAATTATCAATATCGATTATTATTGCTTATATATTCAAGATTAGAAATTAGAAATTGAAATGATCATCATCATCATATTCGATCTTCTTATCCAACATGAATTTCAAGTAACAACCTATGTAATAATCGATTACAAGTTTGTCGTTGATATATTAATATTTGTTTTTTGTTTTGTTTTGTTGCTAAACCAGTTAGATAATTATATATCAAAAGTGTTTCTTCTCATAACATCTAAGATTATTACCTAAGAGTATCTATACAAATTTGTTGTTCAATTCTAACCTGAAAACGTTGTGTATTGTACTCACGCCATTATTGAATTTTTCAAAACTGGAAATAAATGGCGTTGATATATTGTAGAATATTTTATTTTTTATTTGTTACTAACCAATAGAATAATTGTATATTAAAAATGTTTCTTATTACATCTAAGATTAGAAACCAATTTTTGTTCAAAATCCTAGCCTAAAAATGTGGTGTGTTGTACTCACGCCATTATTGAATTTTCCAAAACTGGAAATAAATGGCGTTGATATATTAAAAACTGTTTTATTTGTTATTTGATATTAACCAATGGAATAATTGTAAATTAAAAATGTTTCTTATTACATCTAAGATGAGAAACCAATTTTAGTTCAAAATCCTAGCCTAAAAATGTGGTGTGTTGTACTCCGGCCATATTGAATTTTCCAAAACTAGAAATAAATATTGTCGTTTTAACCCCACAAGTTAAAAAAACAAAACACCATGCCTATTTTCGAATTTCAAAATGTGTGTGTGTGAGTATGTGTGATAAATTCGAACCCAAAAAAAAAAAAATAAGAGAAAAAAAGAAGGTTAAAAAGAATTTCGAATGAGAGAGAAGGAGGAGTGACGAGATAACCGTGAAAGAGGGGTGGTGGTAAGAGGGGGAGGAAAATCTTATCGGCGTTGTTCGAAGAGGACGCTTCCTCTTCGGTCTTTACGAGCCTCCCTTGAGCAACCAACATATATATATATATATATATAATGTTCTCTTTCTTTTTTCCTTTCTTTCTTTCTTTCTTTCTTTCTTTCTTTTCTTTTCTCTTCTTTTCTTATCCTCCCCCACCTGACCCCTTCACTCTCCACCACTTCTCGTGTCCTATATCCAGAAGGCGCAGTCACGGAACATACAGGGAGGGAAGGAGGAAGGGAGGAAGGGTGGGAGGAGACGATAGCTACGATCGTTTTACGTGTGTTCGCGGACGTGTAAACGCATAGCATATCATCCTATGTATATATATATATATATATGTGTGTGTGTGTGTGTGTATTCGTGTCCACTGTGAGAAGTGTATAAGCACTTACATTGGCGTAATTTCGAATATTTTCCTATCGTCTAGTTTTCAACGATCAATCGTCAACAAAATTCATATCATTTTAAACATTGATCTTTGAAAAAATAAAAAATACAATTTAAATTATTATTCGATGTGATTCAACAATAAATTATTCAAATCTCAATAATAAAAAAAAAAAAGCTCTAAACAATACAAAGTTCATTTTATCATAAAGAATTATTGATCAAATAATTTTACAATAATCTATTGATCGGAATAAAAATGTACAAATGTTTCATTGTAAAATTCAAAAAGGAATAAAGTGTTCTACGCCAATGAGATGAGTTTCTTGGTGTGTGGGGGAGGCGAGGAGACGGGGAGGAGGGGAGGGGGACAGGGACAGGGATAGAAGTTGGTAGAGTAGTATTCGTGCGACTGGATAGATCGGTGGTGGTTGGGTAAGGGCCTGGCTGGGGTTGCGGAAGGGAAGAGGGTACGGGGGATGGGGGTGGTTGGTGTGTGGTGGTAGGAGGGTAGACGTATCGACCAGAGACCAGGAACGGTATTGTGGGATTCAGGGAGAAGAGAGAGAGAGAGAGAGGTAAGGGATGAAAAGAGGGCTGATGGTTGTGGTGGTGGTAGTGGTGGTGGAAGCTAGTAGAACGAGAGACGAGAGACTTAAGGGAGGGGGTAGGAAAAAAAAGAAGGAAAAAAAGGAGGGAGAAGTACCCTCGAGGCGCTACGTGCGCTACTTCGCTTCTTCTCTGGCAAGGGTGCACGAAAGGTAGGAAGGGAGGGTTGGGAGGGGAACGGGAGGATGCCTTTTCTACTTGGCGAAGAGACTCCAACCCCTTATACCCACCCACATTTTTTTTCTACCACCTTCGAAGATGAACCTCCTATTCTGGCTTCTACCCTCCCAACACACCCCCGAAAGATTGCAGTTGTCTAGTTTTTTTCTTTTCTTTTCTTTTCTTTTCCTTTCTTTTTTCTTTTTTTTTTGGTATCATGCGCCTTTTCCATAGTACAGTTCTATCATAGTGTTCGATTTTTCATCGAACTTTTGAAATATTTGTTCGCGTGTTTTAATATTGGAATTTTGTTTGTTTATGCGTTTAATGTGTTTTTCTAGGTTATTTATTTCGTAGTAAAATATAATATCACGCTGTGAGATGTTATTTTTCATGTTACTACGTTGGCAATTTAATATCGTGTTTGTAAGTTTGTTTGTTTGTTTGTTTGTTTTTTTTTTCTAAATGAAATGATATTTCGAATTGTCGAAAGTCAGGTGACTTTATTTTTTGGTGGTCAGGTCGAAGAGACGGGTCGAAAGACTCCCCATAAAATTTCCATATTTCGTTCGCCCTGGTGTTGGTACTTTTGCAAATATCCAGCAGACTTTTGTATTTTTTTTTTCCCCATCTCTCTTTCGTTCTCCCTTGATTTCGATATTGCTGGTACTTCGAGATTCTCTGCTGACGACAGAGAATACTAGAAAACTCGTTTTCGAGTGTTCAACGTGCTCTCGTTGAAAAATGAGATAACTTTTTCTCTACTTCGTATTACACAATTTTTATGCAAAAAAAGAAAAATAAATAAACGCAAACGAGAGAGGGTAAAAGTCCTGTACTGCGAAAGGGCTAAAAACAAAAAAAAACAAAAAGAATAATTAAAGGGTCAGCAATAAAACTGCCCAAAAAATAATAAAATTAATTACGATGAATCCCTTGCAATCCAACCCAACCAACCAACCCAGTCAAAAAAATCTGAAATAATTTGAACAATTGATGACAACACCTTTTCAATGCTAATTTTAGGCTAACCCTTCTCATCTCAATCACGTGTCATACCAATATTGATTAGTTTTATAAAACATTTGTATCGAGGAGTCAAACGAGGATAATTAAAAATCAATAATTCCAAACGAATTTAAAAAAAAAAATTAAAAAAATAAAAGGATAATAAAAACAGTTGTACCTCCTTGACCCTTCTCGATCAAATTGTCTTACACACTACTGCATGTAATAAAATTTTACAACGACTCTGGTAATTGTGCGAAAACGTTTTACTGCTTTCCACGGTCATAAAGCTAAGCGCAACGAGGACTACAGTGGAGCTTCATCAAAAATCTAGATAAATGGTTTAAGCTGAAGGAAAATTGTCGTCATTGTCAACCATCTTTAAATCTTTTGAGAAAGAAAAGAAGACAGAAAAAAGGGTCCATAAACCAATCTTTATATTATGGTTTTATTTATACAAAAATCTCGACCCACCTTTACCTTTGTGAACTTGAAGAAAAATTCATCGATCATAAATTTCAACAATTTTGTGTTGAAAAAATTCTAGACAATTAATTGACGAATGAAATACGAGAACAGAATAATATATATATAGAACGTAGTGGAAGTCTCATGGCAGATGATAAAGTTCCCCTAAAAGAAGTTTTCTACCGGGTGTCCGAGATAGTTTCTCCTTCCACTTAGTTTCTTTTTTTTTCTGCGGTGAGAAATCAGTGCCGGAAAGCTAAGAAGAAAAGGAAAGAAAAAAAAAAAAAAAGAAAGGAAAGTGGAGGGTCGGTGTCGGTTATTGCAAGCGGGGGTAGGACGTTTTATGGGGTGTAACGACTTAGGGGATGTACTTAGGGCACTCTCCGAGTTCTAGATCTTATCTAAACCGACAGCTTCCTGCCATGTTACGTTTTGTAAGCATGCTCGTGCACGCACTACTGCAATAAGAAATTAACCATCAACCTTTCTTCTTCTTCTTCTTCTTCATCTTCTTCTTCTCTCCCTTTAATTATTTTCTTAAAATCCCTACGATCCTATTTTAACCATAATTCAAAATTATACTACACATTTATTTCTATTTCTGATAGCAATTAAAAATATGAACAAAGTAAAGGTAGAAAGATCGATAATATTTTTAAAGGATCGATGATCGTCGTGTCCCAGGGAGAAAGGAAAAGGGCGTTTCCAAAAGGGCCAAGGGTCTTTCGCGCAAGCGCATTTGGGAGAAAAGGCTTGGGCTGTGTGTGGTGTGAGGAGGACGCCGGAACTATCCAACAAGCACGACGAGTGAAAATTCAATTTGTCTTTCCCTTTGAAGCGTCAGGTTTCCGTGACGGAAACTCCGTTCCTCGCGTTGTTACCCTACCTGTATATATATATATATTTATATATATATACATGTGTGTGTGTGTTTTGTCCTAACATCTACGATCGTACAAAAATGATATGCTCAAACGTTAAATTATCCTACATAATTGGGTTTACTTTTGTATCTTGAAGTATGAAAAAAAAAAAAAATAATAATAATAACAAACAATTTGTGTAAATGAGGTTGGTACCAACAAATCAAGTTTTCATAAATATAATAATTCAAAGTATATTATCAATGTTATCACAAAGGGACTCGTTTTCGATGTATCCAATTTCTCGTGACGTTTCCTCCAGCTGTTTCTTCTGTTCATGTCTTGGACAGGTTCTGGACATATTACGATATCGCGATCGAGGGACGATAATTGTGCAAAAGAAGAGTCTTCTGAGCGAGCAGCTGCTTGGGACGTCCAACAGATCTCGTGTATCGATGCTAAATGAAAAAGAACCAACATGAAGAAGAAAAATAAAAAGAAGAAGAAGAAGAAGAAGAGTTCTCTGAGAAGTTTCTCTCTCTCTCTCTCTCTCTCTCTCTCTCTCTCTCATACCCTCTTCTGAGTTCGAATTATAATTTCACAGTGTAAAGAATGTGCGGGATAATAATTCTCAGTCCGAATAAACGTCCAATCGAGAGATCGTTTAAGATCAGGCGCGTGCCGAGGAGACATACGATTTCCAGTTTAACTTTTTTTCTTTATTTTTGTTTTCTTTTTTGCTTGGCTTCTTTACTTTCTGCACAAATTTATCGACCAATGCGGGCATCGGCCAATCAACGAAGGAAGATATGCTTGTCTCTTCTCTTTTCGACGGCTTGCACCGTAATCGACTTAATTTATTTTACACACATACATACATACACGTGTAGATACACGCATGCAAACATATATATACACATTTGACACTATGCGTCCTCCTCCTGTTTGATTTAACGAGACATTAATTAAACGTACATACATCTTTCGTATCTTCATTTTTCGTATCGATTAGGATTGTCCCCCTTTTTTTTAGGTTTCTTTTTTGTACACCTGGATTTTATGAAAACAAATGTGGAACATAGTAATTGGGGTAATATGATGGATGGATTAAAATCATATTCCAATCGATTGATACTTTAATTACTTTTTCTTTTTTTTTTTTCCAAGTAAATTGGAATCGCGATTGGATAAAAACAAAAATCAATGTTTAATGAAATAGTAAAAAAAAAAGAAAAAGAAAAAAAAGGTTAAGGTTAATTAAAATCTTTCTTCAATGATATATACTTTTGAAGATTACGTTCTGTCTGAAGAAAATTCGCAATATGTTTTTTCTTTTATGTTGGGTATCAAAAAAAAAAAAAGAAAAAATAAAAAAGAAGAATTGAAGAATTGAAAAGGAGAAAGAAATTGTGACGGACTTTATCATTTTTCTTCTAGTTCCATTGAGCATCATTTCGGACGTAAGCGCCATTTTGGTCGTCCCAAATAAAAGAACAGTCTCTCTTTCGCTTTTGAAGGAAGGAAATGAAACCTTTCTCAAATATCAGCTATATATCTGTGGGTTTGTATCTATGTATAAAAGTATATTGGTGTTTCTTTTATATTTCACAAATATTTATAACAATTGTATTATCATATTTTCCATAAATTCGAAATCTCATGTAACCTAAAAAAAAAAAACCCCCCAATTGCACATAATTGCAAGTTTTCGTACTAATCCAGTATTAATTGGAATACTTGTTGATGTATTTTAATCAATAATTACTTAATAATAAATACAATAATTACTATTTATGTAAAAATAGATTTTTCCATAAAAATCATCCAACGAACAATTTGTATATGTTGTTAAAAACGTTGATACTTATTTTAGAGACACCGTGTGGATTCGATGATATCGTTGCACAGGCTGGATACAAATTGATCGCAAATTCGATTGGCAAATGCTACACCCTCTCCTCTCTCTCTCTCTCTCTCTCTCTCTCCCACTCCCCTCAGTCCTCTTTTATTTCCCCTTTTTCGTTTCAATCGATGTAAGAAAAGGATCCGGACACACATTTTATGGTTTTACGCGTAACAAGTTACGTTTTATTCTTTCCTTTTTCTTGTTCTCTTCTTTGTAGCAAGCAGCAACCACTCCTCTTCGCGTCTCTCTTTACTTGCGTGGCTGCATCAAAATTGCATAAGCGTGCAAGCAAGTCACACACAACACACAAACACACATTCGTTTTTCTTTGTTTGGCACGTGCTAACAGCTGACGCTGTCGATCGGACCTCGTCTTTACAGTTGTATTTTCTTCCTCCACCTCCACTTCCACCTTAACCTCAACTACCACCTCCTCCTCATCCACCTCTTCGCAATTCTTGCAAACACCAAAGGACTACTTCTTTTGTAATTTTTCTCTCTCATACACACTCTATTTCCTTTTGTCTCTTTTTCTTTCCGGTTTATTCAGAAAATGAAAAAAAAAAAAAAAGACATATTTTCATGTGTATATACATACACACACATACATGAATAAATAATTTTCTAATAGTTTACAAATAATTCATTTTCTTGTATAAAAATGTCTCTGCAATTATATTTAAACCTGAATTATACAAACCAAAAATAACACTACTCTAACAACATGTAATACAATTATGGCAATCTAATTTCTAACCTAAGTAATATACTACAATGAGTGGTAACTTTATTGGCACCCGGTAGTAGTAGACCACAGGAAGGATGTGGTTATTAAAGGATTTACTTAATTGGGTCTTTTGGTCTATGACAGGTCAATTGAATGAGTCCCTATGACTCAATTTACGATGACTGAAACATTAGAAAAGAATTTACGGTTACTTCATAGTTTCCCCTCCCCAACCCCCACCCCAACCACCATTTGTAGAATAATCTGTCGAAATTATGGTAATGTAAGATACAAATTTCTATTTTCTAAAGATAACAAAAATTAACGTAGATAATAATCGGTTCCGTTATGTATACTTCCGTTGATATCCTGCCACACACACACACACTAACACATAAGAATGAACAACTAGTATGATGATGTGTGTAGGCGGCGTGTACATTACTTGAAGTGTATATATAACGTTGTGTTGGGTCATAATGATTAAAACTAATCCATGTTAGAGAGATAAGATAGGCGAGGCTTCTTTCTCTTTCCTCATTTGAGTGACGTAAATCGCACGATACTTTCCAACCTTTTAAAAATGAGAGAAATGTTGTCAGTAACGTAACAGAATGATGATGATGATGATGATGATGATGATGATAATGATAGTTTGTAAATACGTCACATTTGACGTCTTATTTATTGACGTTGATCGTTGATATATGCAAAGTATATCAAAAGAACGATTTACACATAGTGTAAAGTTGTTACAAAAAAAAAAAAAAACTTAATCACTTGTTGCATTAGATAGTTGATTAAAACGTAAAAAAAAAAAAATGAAACAAATTATTTAATAATAATGAAAAATAAAGCCAAGATTTTGTGTTAGTACAACAACAAAATCAGATGAAATATCAAATGTTTCGAAAGTACAAGAAGAACACCGGGTATATCTCATGCATATAGCCAATCAATCCTTAGTCATTAAATTAGCAACCCCCCTTTTTTGCAATGGTGACACATCATTGCTTCAGCATTTCTTTTTTCCCTGACACTACTCCTCCACCCCCTCAAACCTTTTTCTTCGATCTGACGGATCAACAGTAAAGCCTCGAACCATCTCTCTCTCTCTCTCTCTTTATCTGCAGATTCATTCGACAAAACCACCCCTCTTTGCACTAGCACCCTCTTGCACGTGAGCAAGCTCAACCCTTTTGTTGCAACCCTCCCAAGAGAGAAGAACTCGAGAGATGCACCCACCGATTATTCCTATCGCTTCCTACAAAGAAAACTATCTCTGTGTGTCTCACTCATTCTCACACACACACACTCTCTCTTTCTCTCTTTCTCTCTGTTTGCTATCTTGATCTAGACTAATTTGAAAATGTACTTTTTGAAAAAGATACGAAAAGTCTTATCAAATCATTTAATTAAATTAATAATACAATAAATTTGATTAAAATAAAATTGTTCAAGTTACTTTATGATCAAACCCAATAGAATTGTAACCATTAGACTCGGTTGTACTAACCAACGTTATGGGAATTCAAAAGAAGAATTTGTGACATGATCAAAAAAAAGAAGATGGAGGGTGTGCGTGCGTGCGTGCATGCGTGCGTGTGTTGTTGCTGCACGCGTGCGTCCACGTTGCATGACGCATGACTCACTCATCCATCTACGACGAGAAACAACCCCCAACGTTAAATCCCAGCTACGTTGGAGGCAGCAGCTTCTCCTAGCAGGGCTAATGATGGCCGGCAGCAGCAGCAGCAGCAACAGCAGCAGCAGGCTCCAAAACCCTTAGGGGGCCTTTCTCTGACCCCACCTTCATCTCTTCTCCCATTACAACCATAATCTCTTATTTTAAATTCTACGCACTTTCTACTACTGAAACCTAAAAAGAGTAGCAATCTTTAAGACAAACATCATCGAATAATTTCCGATTGAAATGCATTTGAAAATAATTGGAATCATTATAAATATAAATAAAAGAAAAGAAAAGAAGAAAAATAAAGAGGAGTCTAGTGAACGAACACGGTTCCACTGATTGCCATAATATCGATCAGGGGTGTAGCACAAACCCCTATTGAATCGGCACGATTAATGCTCTCCACATCTGTTCCCCTAACATCAGTAACAAACTATACTCTTACACATGATATACTAAAGTTGAAATTTTCTAATAAATACTATTCTTATGATTAATACACATTGTTCTATATATATATGCTATAAAATAAAATGATCAATATTATCTACAAAAATGTTGAGTATTACGATAAAACATATTTTCCAAAGTTCATGTATGTATGTATGTGCGTGCGTGCGAGCGTGCATGTATGAATGCATGAAGAAAACATATATACGTGAAAAAGAGATGCTCTGCTCGTGACAGGATACCAGAAACCAGGGGGGAAGGAAAAGGGGGGGAGACCAGTTTGCAAGGTGCAAGGACCAGGTGTTGGCCTTTAATATCACCATCCTTTTCTGCCCTTTTTTTTTTTTTATTCCTTTTATTCCTTTTTACAATTACGACCCTGTGTAATTTCATTCTACCAGTGATCTAACTTTTGTACAAAACTAGAAAAGGAAAAAGAAGAAGAAGAAGAAGAGAAAGATTATCTTCGCATGAAAATTATTTCTGTTTCATTAGAAAAGTTTTTGAATACTCTCTGCTTTTGATCCCCTTTTTGAACTCCCTTTTTTAGAGCTTTAAGGATTTTTAACGAGATCAAAACAAATGAGGAAAACAAATGTTATTAAAATAACTTAAAGAAGTTGAAAGTGAAACACGTGCTTACGAAAGAATAGAACAATAATTTAATTAGGTCAATTCGTTAAGGAAACAAATTAAAAGGTGTGTATAGGTGGGTGGGTGTGTGTGTGTGTGTGTGTCAGAAACAAAAAAACAAAAAAAAAGGGAAATTCTTAAGACTTGATTGCAGTTAGAAGTTTAGGTGAACTTATGCGAGAGACTGTACGAGTAAAGGTCCACATCGAAGGGCCAATATCGATTAGTCTCGTCCACAAGGTACGAGAAAGAGAAAGAGAAAAATAAAGAAAGAGAAAGAAAGAGATAAAGAGAGACTTCTAGGGCAGAGACCACTTTCCATGGGTTTGCCCTTTTTTTTCTTCCCTTTCCTCACCTCTCACAACGAACTTACGTACGTATGAACGTATGAACGTATGAACGTATGAACGTCCTCCGGGAAACGTTGTCGACCAAAAGGGAACCAGAATGTTGCAACTAGAGAGAGAGAAAAAAAGGGAGAGAAAGGGAGAAAGAAATAAAAAAAGAAGGGATACGTGTAAAGAGTGAGAGAGTACGCATGCATGCGAGGGCATAAGTTCGGTGGACCGTTCTACTGTGACGTAATTTTCTATGCTTCCTGGACAGGAACTTTGGAGATCAAACGAACCCCTCTCTTTTGTATGAACCTTTTTATCAACCTTTCTACGTGGGAGAAAATTTCATGATGAATAATTATCTTCTTCCAAGAGAGAAAGAGAAAAAATGACTTAACTATAGAATAAAAAATACAATGTTTAATATATAAAATATGTTTAGGGTAATAACTTCGGTGTTTTTAGGGGTCGGTGTCTTTAAATTATTGTTCATTGTTATTGATTTAGAAATTGATCATTTTTGTTACAAGGGTGGAAGGGGGTAAGAGTAAAAAAGTAGACTAAATAAAGTCTACGAATTTCTTCGAAAAGGATATTAGGATATTTAGGGTTACTACTATATACGTCCTTGAGTTTAAACAACCTCAGGGCATAACCCAAATCGACCGACTTTAATTGGCCAATCTCGATTAGGCCTCAAATTTAAGATTAGTCTTTTAGAATTGTTCAGAATAAAGAAGATTTCTTTTCAAAGTATTACCAACTTTGAATTAGATATATATTTTGTAATTTTTATTTAAAAAAAAGAATACTCGAAAAAGGGTACATGCAATATTATTATTATTAATTGAATAAATGATCATTGATCAACACAGATCTTTAATTCGATATGAAAATAATAATAATAATAATAATAATATTATTAATAATAATAATAACAAGAGGATTATATTAGAAGTTGGTTAATCGACACTTGGCCTACTTTAAATTTAGCGACTTTTCATTCCCTAAGTGGGTCGTCGAGTAAAAAGGCTTGCAAGCAAGCAAGCAAGCAAGCAAGCATGCACGTCACCAATTCGAACCAAACCATTTTCGTCGTTGGGTGTCTATTTTCTTGCGGTGTGTTGTGTGCTTGGAAACCATTTCTAATTTTGCTAGCTTTTACTAGATAAAGATCGGTTAAAACAACCATTGTCAAATTATTATCGCAAAATTATTCTCTGATTAATCTCCATGGATGATGATACCTAATTCAAACATTTTTCTTTTTTTTTTTTTTTTCTTACAATTGAAAATCATTCCAAAAATTGTATCCAACGAGAAAAAAAATAAAATGATGGAAGAAGAATTGACAAAAGAAGGTGGGCCGCCTAAATGACGAAACCAGTTTTAGGGAGCGTAAAAGCGGTAGAGAGCCAGGAGCCGATGGTACGATCTGTCGGTGGTTTCCTTCTGGTTTGTAAACCACACCATGGTTCCAGGTCATGGTACACCACTCTCAAATGCAAACGAAGCCATGCGTACCCTCCCTCCCTCCCACCCTCCCTCTTTTCTACCCTTTTTCATCTACTCTTTTTAAATCCTAGTGGTCGTCAAATAAATTTGATTCTTTTTTTTTTTTTTTTTTTTTTGGAAATAGGGTGCTTTCTTTTTGTTTTGTGTTTTAAACGAAATGAAATTAAAAAGAAACCAAAAAAAAACCCCTAGCAAAAATATATACGTTCTCGATTTGAAAGAATAAATTGATTGGGGGTTTATATACATATATTTATCTATTTTAATTGAACTATAATTGTTCTGATTATATTTTAAGTTTCTAAATTAACTACTAAGTTCAATGTATGTCTTAGATACTTTTAAGGTTATATAATTTAATATTTTATAATTGCTGAAGAAAAGATCCTAATGAAAAGAACAAAATGTACAACAGGATTAAAATCAAAATATATTT
The DNA here is from genome assembly GCF_001465965.1 of Polistes dominula. The sequence goes on along the minus strand of NW_015149047.1, from coordinate 164,422 downwards.
ATGAATATTTTTTACCCATCCAAATTACCTAGGATACAGATTTCTTTTTTTGTAAATGAACTTTCATGTTAAAAATGTTGCTGCACCCTTTTACCTAACCTATAAGAAATCAATCAAAAATTCTACACATACAGTTAGTTATTATATGGTAAAAGGTAACGGAGAAAATATTGTTTATAATCTGGATAATAAAATAAAATAAAAATAAAATAAAAAAAATAAAAAGGAAAAAAGGGAAAAAAAAAGGGCAGCAAAGTCTCGAGGGAGACGAAGCGTAACGGAATCGTTAAATCATAATCAAAGCAAGGCCTGTCGGTCGGCATTCGCGCGTAACCCGTCGTCCGTACGATTAATTATCAACGGGATTTTCCTCCCCATTCTTTTTTATTTTTTTTTTCTTCTTCTTCTTCCTTACACCCCTTTCTCTCTCTCTCTCTCTCTCTCTCTCTCTCTCTCTCTCTCTTTCTGATTCCTTTTTCTATCAACATTCTTTAACTAACTTCTACTTTTGTACACGCAAACACATTTATATGCATAAACACATATATTGAATATAAAACACGAAACACATTCAATTGCAAATAAACACACAACACAACACACGTGTCAACAATTGTGTATATAAAAATAGATAAAACAATTCAGAATAATTAAACACCTTTGCAAAATGTGAATTAACCGTTGTTGTAATTTAAACTTTGATCGGAAAGTTTATAAATGATTTATATCAAACAAAGTTTATAATAAATCAACCATGATCGTCAGCTGATCACGAGTGTTATTAAAGAGAAACAAAGAAGAAGAAGAAGAAGAAGAAGAAAGATTTGCCAAATTTCTCTCCTAGACGATGTTTATAACTAGTTAGAATGAGAAAGAGTTAGAAAGAGAGAGAGAGAGAGAGATGCAAAGATAAGGGGTTCCTCTGTAGGATACAGGATGATGGTTCTCCATGGTCCTGGCGGATCCTTTTTGCAATTAAAAAACCGGATCGACTGGTTCCAGGCCTCGGACATTCCGCAAATTCTGCCCACGAAATCTGACGATGTAGTAGAAAGAGAGACAGAGAGAGAGAGAGAGAAAGAGAGAGATGAATATCTAACCCCAGTAATCCTATATCTCTTTTTTTCTCTTTCCTATAGAAAATGAAACTCGTTCTCAGCCATTAGTCCTGAGAAAAAAAAAAAAAAAACAAAAAAACAAAAAAACAAAAACCTCTGACGAGCCTACTATCGAAAATTTTGTCCAATGTGAGATACACACGCACAACACAAATCTATGCAAGATATTTGTGAACAAAAATCCTTGACATTCGTTTTACACAAGTTCAAATGTTTGTCATTGGTCAAGATTATGCAAAATATGATCAGAGTATTTTTTTTTTTGAGTCATCCAATTGGGACTTACGAATATTCAGAGGAGGAGGGGGTTGAGGAGCTTCTGTTCAATGACCCTCGAGGGTATATTTGTGTGTTTCTTACCTGTAACAGAAACAAACAAAAAATCATAATTCAATATTAGTTCGATATTTAATAATACTTTTAACAATAATTTCTATGATGATGATGATGATGATGATGATGATGATAATAATGATGTGGGTCGATCGAACAGGGAGAGGGTTCAACCAATCAGATTCAAGTATGCTTCTACTGATTACTACCGCCTACTAATTGATCATTAGTGACATTTGTGGAATGGGAAATGGAGGTTTGGTATATACGGAAATTACACAGGTACCTTCTCCTATCCTGAAATTGACTACTAGGTTATCTAACTTGAAAAAAAAAAAAACAAAAGAAATATTTAACTTATTGTATTAAATAAAATTAATAACATAGTACAAACTTTGCACTAGGATTTGCTCTTTCAACATATACACATATATATAAAGAAAGAGAAAGATGCATGTTTATGTGCAAGTAAAAATTGTTAATGTGCAAACATTTACCAATGGTACAGGAGCACTATAAACAAATTAGCTTAGGCATGTAAATAGCAGTGGCAACGATTGCACAACGTTCTCGTTAAATATATACACACACATATGTGTATGTTTGTTTGTGTGCATATAAATGCATATAAGAAGGAACTTGCATTGCGTATAGTTTTAACTTTTTTTTTCTTTTTTTTTTTTGTAAATCCTCACTCTAACATAATATTTCTTGATCCTTTTCTAATGTGAAAACATTAATAGCTTCTTTTGCTTTTGCATCAAGGTAACACAAGAAGATTAATTAACAGGACGAAACTGAGAAATGTAGCAATTAACTTGAGACTTGTAGGCAAGTTTTTGCAGTCTCTCTTAGGTTCCATAGGTTCAAACTCGTGTTATAACTAATTACATACCGATGAGAGAAGAAGACCCATACCCATTTTAAACTGAAACAACCATTCTCGCGTTTTAATCCTGATTTCGATCGTTATGTTGAAAGTTTGTACAGAAACTCTTGCGTAGGTAATGCAAAGTATTACGAAATTTTACAGTAGATAGACGGTTTCAACAACAACAACAATACCAACAATAATAAAAATTAAAAATCATATATTATTTAAACATTATGCAATGTAGAGTGTATATTGGTCAAAACAATTACGTAAGAAGAACTTTAGTTTCAAATAATTCGAATCAATTTGAAACTGGAGGTAAAAGGTTAACATGATTTTTATATGCAACAAGTTATTTGCAGTTTTTTCTAATTAATAATTGTGAAATGATTGGGTGTGTATGTATATATATATATATATATATATATATATATGTGTGTGTGTGTGTTAAGTGTAGCTATTAATTAACAGGAGTGAGCTTGTTAAGCCGATCGAAGGATCGTAGTGTCACGAGAAGACAAGCAGCTTAAATGTCGTCCTCGTGTTACTAAACAGGTGGGCTCAACGACGACGACGACGACGACTACTGGCTCATGCGAAATTGAGCTGATATAAACAAGCCTTTTTTTTTTCTTTCTTTCTTCGTTACATCTGACTTTCACATCTACATTTTAATATACATTTCTATGCGTTACATCAAACAAAACATTATTTAAGTGTGTTAATATTTTTCATTTGTTATTTAATAAATCAATTAGGTTGTTTTTGATAGAAAGTTTGTTATTTAATAAATTTATTCATTCGTTTAACTCATGTCAGTAAAGAATTTTTTGGGGATATTTCTCGAGTTCATTGACCTATGGGGCTAAGTATATACTTATTTATTCCAACGGTATGATAAATAATCCGAAATGGGGATAAATTTAAACAGAGAACTCTAAAGTTATACACCATCATGACTACCACCACCATCAGCAGCAGCAGCAGCAGCTACAGCAGCAGCTACAGCTACAGCAGCAACAGCAACAACCAACAACAACAACAACAACGAAGAGATCTAAAGCGAAGATACACGCTCGACTGCATCGAAAATTTCAGCTAGGCTTGGTATGTCGACCGAACCGGATCCCTTTGTGTCTGGGTATATACGGACGAAACGTTCCGTCCACATTCTTCTACGGCAGTTGCATCCAACGCAGCAAACCAATTCCGCACCTTCTTGGCCGCAGCATTCACCAATTTATGCCAAACGTTTATTCTATTCCTCTCTATTCGATTATACCAATTTATCATCAAACTTCAATCTTCAAAATTCAAACTTCAACTTTAACACAACGCATTTCATTTTTAATCCAATTTGTTAAGAAACAACATTTTGTTCTTGTTAATTGTGATATTTGTATAATCAGGTATATGTTGTTGAAAGTCTCGCTATGGGATACATCTTAGAATAAATTCACGAAATTCTTTTTGAATGATGCGTCAACGATACACGCCCCTGTTGAACCATACACATGTGTGTGTGTATGTGTGTTTGTATGCAGTCAAGAGACGAATATAAGAAGAGACCCTAAGTGACTCTGAAAACTTGGGCCTGCATGTGTGTATAACACATGGCATGCTATAAAAATCAATGTTATTTTATTCTCATTTGAATCTTCAAAAATTCAATTAAATGTTAGAATGATAAGTTTATAATGTAAGTGTAAAATAGCAAAAAAAAAAAATACAAAAACAATGATCATAGTAAGACTTGAAACTTCAGAAATTTCATTGCATAATCGAAATGATTTCGATGATAATTTGAATCGTTCCACTTTCCTGTGTAGTAATGGTATTAGGAACTAGTAGTAGTAGGTAATAGTAATAGTAGAAGTATGCGAACCTACTGTGGTGCATTAACCATTCCGGTTACTCAAGATACAAGAAAGAGAAAGAGAGTGAAATCGTACGGTCACTTCTGCCAGAAGCTGTTGAAAGAGAAAGAAAGATAAAGAACGAAGATAGATAGATAGATAGATAGATATATAGATAGATATATAGATAGATAGTTATATAGATAGAGAGAAAGATAGTGAATAGAAATATTGCGAAAACAAGTAGAGAGTTGCAAAATGCATAAGAACCTAGGCCTAGGTTGAACGGGGCAACAAACACATAGCTACATAGCAGCTGTGCAACCAAACTTAATGCTTATAATCCTTAACGATAGCGATCGTGAACATAACAGTGTGCATTACAACATTTTCAATTGACGATGTGACTTTTTTCACAACTCAACTCAAAATTCCATGAGAAATAATTATAAGTAAGAACCATGTATGGTGTGTATGTGTGTGTGTGTGCTTTTACTCGGGTATATGCATATGTAATATTAGTTAATAATTATTCAATATTATCCATGAGATTATTTTTGTTTAACCTAACAACAAAAATATTATATTATATTTCAAAAGGCATAACTCATTGGATAATGCAATCGAGGTATAATAATTATAAGCATGTAAAATGAATTATTATAATGTTCATTGTTAATGATCGCCACACACACACACACACACACACACACACACACACATAGTTATCATCATCCTTGAGAAGTTTTATCCGTTCTCATAGATCGGTCGACCTGCTTTTGCCCACGCTAAGCAACACAACGTAGGAACGCGTTTGCCCCTTTTTTCGCGTCACGATTAATCACGACCCACGTGGCCAGTTCCAACGGGGTTCTTTTTTTACGCTACAATGACAACGGGGTTCGATTTCTCACCCTGAAGCACCACGTTAAACTAAACTTCTACGTTTTATATTCTTTTGTTTGTTTTTTTCTTTTTTTTTTCGTTTTCTTTACCGCAAGAATATAATATTATTTATCGCTCGTAAATCGTGTGGCACAGTTGTTATTATTGGTTTATGACTTGGAAACAAAAATCAGGATGAGTGTAACAAACGTCTGATTAATTGTTAACCATAGAAAATGTTTTGCTAATCAAAATTTCGTCTGACTCTTCAACAAGATTGAAGGTGCATTGTCACAGTGAGAGGGTGACAAAAATATAATTGCAATTAATGAACGACAATAATAATAATAATAATAATAAGAATGATGATGAAGAAGAAGAAGAAGGACGATGATAGGGGTTGGTTTTCATCGGAAAGGGGTCTGAATCGAATAGAAGACGTTAATTGGATATGCGTCAGGAAAGGGGTTGAAATGAATCTCTCTCTTTCTTTGTCCTTGATTGAGAAAAACAGAGAAAGATGTTAAGTTAGGACACCCGTTAGAATCCGGGCGAAGAACTTGTTGCGTAAATGGTCGTTCGAGCGGGGCCACCAACAGCAGCCAACAGCAGCAGCAGCCAGCAGCAGCAGCCAGCAGCAGCAGCCAGCAGCAGCCAGCAGCACCAGGAGCATGGAAAGGACCGGGACGAAAGGGCCATAGTGGAAAGGGCCGATAGGTACGCTTGTATTGATCCAACAGGCTCTCTCAGGGTGCATGTACGTGCACCGTTGCATTTCTCTCTCTAACACATATATAGACACACATACTTGGTCTCTTTCTATCTCTATCTTTGTCGAATCCAAAGCGTGACGCGCGCAACTCGCGCAGGACGTCGTATGCGCGTCTGAAAATTCATTCTCAACAACGTCACGAAACACATAGTAGACGCATCATCAACTTTATAATTCTATATATATACATATTTTTCTCCTTATCTCTTTCGATAAGAAAATATACTCGTTTTAATAACATTTCGTTCATACCAAAATAATTTCGTTGCTATCATTTCTTCTTTTTTTTTTTTTTTTTTTTTTTTTGTTATCAAAGGTAATTAAAGAATCATTTGGGTTTTATAATTTTGTTGAAGAAAAACAATTTGATAATAAACATTGATGAATATTTTTCTAGAAAAAGATAGAAAGAGAAGTTTTCATATCACCCGGTATATGATCGTCGTCAAAGTTGGACGTTCACAATGCGTCTCCATAAATAAATCAGGTTATCGGCTTATCGACAGATTTCTGTTTGACTATTCCCGATGCTAGAATTTATACAATTCGCACGCACGTCCAACGCGCGACACTTTGCCTTCTATTACATAAATCTAAATACGTAATGTTTCCTCCATGTATATAATAGTACTCTACCCGGTAGATATAGATAATACAATATCAACGGAAAGAGGAATTCAACATAGATATATTGTGTAATATTACAATTTTCTTCTCTTCCCTTATTTTATTGGGTTGTTCTCAAAGTAATTTCATTTGTTCCTCAGACAATTTTGGAATTAGTCGATGCAAATCGGTATGAGATCGATGAGAGGTTCAATTTATCAACTGCAACTGTTTATGTTCCTAGGTTTTAGATTAAGAAGCAAAAATTGGCTTCATTTTTACAATAAAAAATTGAAATTATTTTCTGAAAATTCATAAATTCAAGGAACAACAAGTATCGGTATGGTATTTCTGATGGATCGTTCATTAGATGAAAAATGTTTTTTTTTACAAGTAATTGGCAAATGTGAAAAGAGTGAAGATGATGATGATGATGATGCAACAACAACAACAACAACAACGATCGGATGAAAGAGATCGAGTGAGTATCGAGAATATCTTTTTTATGGCTTCCTTTTTAAAGCAACGAAATAATACAATGGAACGAAATTCTTATTCGATCGAAAGTCGAAGGGAAAGAGACTAAAAAAAAAAAGAAGAAAAAAAACCAGAACTTTCTGATATCGAACGTCGATCAAATTGTAAATCCTTGTTGTTATTGTTGTTGTTGTTGTTGTTGTATTCGAGTTTAATGGTTTATTCTTATGGTGTTGTAATGCAACCTTCGTTTCTACACAATACCAATGAAGTATCGTGCTAAAGGTGCAGCCTCTCTCTCTCTCTCTCTCTCTCTCCCTCTCGCTAAAATGGAGCACACCGTGACTATGATGAAAGATAGAATGAAAAGAATGAAATGAGGAAAGAAAGAAAGAAAAAAAACAAAGTAGAAATGAATTATCTAGGTGGTCCTTCTTCTAGAACCTTTCACTAATTCGTCCTACGATCTACACGGTTTAGCAAGGATACTAAGCACAATTATACTAACATCCACACAAGGATACTAAGTTTATTTGATATGATTTTTTTTTTCTCAACACTAAGATGATCTCATCTACTAATACTTTGTTAACAAACAAAAAACTGTTGTACAAAATAATGAATTTGGATTTTGTTTGAACCGTAGATTCAATTAAATGAATCTGAAATTGATTTGAGTCGAATGAATCAGTGGAATCTGATCTAACACGTCCAACCTGTTCAAATGAATTTCTAATCAAATGTGTACACACACACACACAGACAGACACATGCATAAACATTTGGAAGGTTTTTTTTCTTGAAGAGAGGACAATATTTTCTCAATCAGTAGACGAAGATGAAGAAGAAGAAGAAGAAGAAGAAGAAGAAGAATAAGAATAAGAAAAAAGTATAAGAAGAAGTTAAGCGGGGGCGATCTCGCGAGGCCTTCGCAAACCTCGTGGCCGTGGCCGTGAAAGTGAAATTCGTGAATGGAACGAGTGGAACAACCGGCGAAGCAAAGTGAAGGTAAAGGTTGCCGGTTTCTTTCTTTCTTTCTTTCTCTCTCTCTCTCTCTCTCTTTCTCTTTCTCTTTCTCTTTCTCACACATACATATACACATATTTATACTCGAAGCATCGTTCATGATATCCACAAAAAGAAATGAAAAATAAAATACATGGATTCCCGTTCGTATAAATCACATCAAATTTTAGTAATTTTCAGTTTTACGAGAAACACATAAACATACACATAAACACACATACATGCACATATGATAAAATAATCAAAATGATAAACGTATTGATAATTAATAATTATAGTATAGAAGTTAATTTGTGAGTTAACAAACAATCAATATGGAAAAGGTCAAAGATAACAAGACAACTGAAATTAACATTTAACTACTCGCCTACGTGTTACAAACTAGAAATAGATTTTCAAACATTTAGAAAAATGTTTTTCATTGTCTAGATTCATAAAATGAGAATTTGTTTGTTTGTTCTTAAACAAATGGGCGGTGGAAAAGGCGAAAGGGTTTGTGAGCACTTAAAAGCTTTTTTTTACATCAACTTTATTGCACTGGAATCTTTCTAACTGGGATGTTGCAAGCAGCCTTCTTTAGAAAGTCTAAACATATATATATATATATATGTATGTGTTTCTCTTTTCTTCGTGTTAACAAATTATTAAATATTTATTTGTTATAAATAGAAATTGGATTTTATCCAATATTACAGATAAAACTTAGTTTGCAATCTTGACAATAATGGTTCTCATCATCACATGCACGCATCTTACTTAAAGTTAGTGGAATTTTGGTTTATTGTCATGTCCTTTAGAAATTTTCTTTAGCTAAGAAGATTTCGAGCGTATCCGAGTGTTTATTACTCGGTTAAAGAAACGGTCCAAATGAATTGGACCGTTTTTTCTTTTCATTTCTTTTTTTTTTTTTACGAAAAGGATTAAACTTGGCGTGTCCAAATGAAAATACAAGAGAGCAACCCATAGAACCTGGCTGCTTCTTCTTCTTCTTCTTCTTAAAAGAGGATGAAGAAGATGAAGAAGAAGAAGAAGAAGAAGAAGAAGAAAAGAGAGATGGCGACTGTCGGTCGACTCTTTGGGTCGATCGAACCAAGAGATGCGTCCGAGTCACGGTGGATGAACTTGCTGAGATCCCTTCCACGCTCGTTAAAACAGATTCTCTCTCTCTCTCTCTCTCTCTCTCTCTCTCTTTTTTTATTATTCTTCCTTTCTTTTTTTATTCTTATTCTTATTCTTTTCTTCGATATGAACAACACACACACACACTTACTTACATGCTTCATCCATCCAAACACGTTCGAAGAGAGATACGAAAAAGAAAACTAAAGTATTTCGATCTGAAAAAATCTTTCCCCCACCATCCACTTACTTCCCATCCTACGATGACCAATACAAATTTTTTCTGATATTCATCGTTCCAAATTTTCTGACGATTATGTCGAAAATTATTTGAGGAAAGAGGAGGGGGGTAGAAAAAAACAGAAGCTCAATTTGAAAAATTGTTGGATACTACAACCACCCCTACCCCAATTGCAAATCTGACAGGGAGTATTTTGTTTTTTATGAAAAATATTCGAAGGGATTAACGAACTCTTAAAAGATAAGCCCGTAGTCGTTGTTGCAGTATCGAGTGTTCAATAAAAAGAGGGTCGAAAAATAGCGACGGCCCTGGGCTTAAACGCAGCAGGAGCCATCCTCCTCCTCCTCCTCCTCCTCCTCTTTCTACTCTTCCTCTTCTTCTTCTTCTACGTCGACTCTCGCAGGCATGAAAATATTACGAAAAAGCCTTTAGGGCTTTCAAATATATACATACATACATCGATAATACTGTATACATCGAAGAGGATGATCTCGAAATGATTTTCCAAATTTTTCTTAGTCTGGTGAATTTAAACGACTAGACTAGACAATAACTTGAAAATAATTTAAACGAACAATTTTTCTATATTTTTTTCTTTTTGTTTGTTAAACCCATTATCTGCCACAATACGAAAATGCAAAGAAAAGAAAAAAGAAAAAATTAAAATTAATATTTAATTAATAATTAAATATTTGATATTATTACTTCTTGATGAATTTAAACGACTAGACTAGACTATAACTAGAAAATAATTTAAATGACAAATTTTTCTATATTTTTTATTTTTGTTTGTTAAACACATTACCTGCCACAATACGAAAATGCAAAAAAACAAAAAATTAAAAGTAATATTTAATTAATAATTAAATTATATAAAAAAGAAATAATTTCAAATGCATCTCAAAAAAAAAAATTGCATCCCATTGGCGAATAATGGGATTAAATCTGTATAAATTGTTTCATAAAAAAAATTTGTAAGATTCTCGTTTAGTAAAAAAAAAAAAAAAAAAAAAAAAAAAAAAAAAAAAATAAACTAAACAAGAAGTTACATTTTTCGTATGCGACTCATGCTCGGCATGGTTTTATCTCTCGTCATGGTGTGCTCTTACGGTCGCTGCATTAATCGTCGATGTCGTAATTCGGTAATACGAATAAACGTTGTGTTGGCATGATCACAACACACAGACATTATCTAAAAGAGAAAGAAAGAGAGAACGTATCTCCTCTTTGATCTCAGAAGTCGTGATCGTTCGTGATGTAAGCAGAAGTGAGTGAGACTCTCGATCGATGCAAGGAGTCTGACTGAATAGAACTAAAACTTATGTTAGAATAGAAAGTTACTTATGTGTTTGTATACACTAGTACATAGTACTATGAAAACAAAGGAAAAAAAATGTATGTCTTGTAAGTGTAAAAGATATACGTGTACATTTTACAAAATTGTTCTCTTTATCCTATTATAATCGAAAGAAGAAACATTTTCACAAATGCATGAGTGTGTAAGTGTTGCTTGCTTATTTGCTTGCGTGTCTCTCTCCCTCTGCTACCCCCCTTTCTGTTTTTTTGATTAAATTCAACTACTAAGAATAAAATATATATCGAAAAGTTTTCTGTTTTTTTTTTTTTTTTGGTAGACAAATTTACAATTCTCCTAAATAAAAGTATGTTCGCGTGTCAAAGATTCTAATCGTAAAGAGAAGAGAAACTGAAAGATTTTACTTATTCCAACATTTTGTGACTAGGAATAATTTTGTCTTTCTTTCTTTCTTTCTAAAGAAAGAAAGAAAAAAAAAATAAGTTAGGATATCTCTTTTGTATCTCTTGGAATTGGGAGAGGAGGGAAAAAGATAGAATGAAAACAAGCTGTATGTGAGATACGACGTGTTCCCTTGCCAAAATGTATACATTATGGGTCGGTAAGAAAGAAAGATAGGAAGAAAGACTAAGAAAAAAAGAATGAAAGAAAGAAAGAAAGAAAGAAAGACAAACATAAATACGTTGACCTCACGATAGGTTCTCTCTCTTCCAAGTAAAGATACAACTGGCAACAAGACGATACTCTCTTCAAGTAATATATATATATATATATATATATATAATTCTATATACATTGGTTTCTTAGTATTGGAATAAACGATCCTTGCATGGAAAAAGTAAAGAGAACGGTTGCTTGCGTATATCAAAAGGTAAAGGAACCTGATAGTCAAGGTGTAGTAGGGGATGACGAAGAATAGACAAAAAGAAAGAAAAAAAACATGGCAAAGAAAAACTTGGATGAATCAGAATTTGTGTCGAATAAAAATGAATTTTTAATGTTGAAGAAAAAGAAAATTGATGATTGATGGAAAGATCGAAGTTTAGTATGCCAATAGAAAAGGAGAACCGTTAGGAGGAAGTTTTATCACTCGTTCTAATCTTTCTTTCTAACTCTAAGAAAGTAATATAAGAAGAAAAGATATATTGGGATGGTTATACGTAAACATCAAGTACTATGATGATGATGATGATGATGATGAAGAAAACGAACAAAGGAACTAATAAATGCAAAGTTTGTCACGTTGTCGACTGTTATCACGTCACCAAGAGATGATGAACAATAACAGTAACAGTGGCATAGTTAAAGAGTCACAGTCAGCGTGGTTACAAGAAAATTCTTATCTCGGTTAGAGTCTATAGCCGATACCAAATGTGAATTAACCTAAAACAAGTGGAACCTAATGTTGAATTGTGGGACATTTAAACGACTTCGAATGTTTAAATGAAATACTTGAAAAAGGTGTATTTTAATGGGGGGATGTCTTTAGCGATGATACAAAGTTGTAGACAGAGTTTATAGACATAACTCGTGCAAGTCTGGGTTGCGTTGGGTCTTTGGACTGACTGGGAACATGGTACAACGACCCCTGGCGTAAGTTCGACGCTCGAGATGAGACATGCTCGCGAAATGACTTGTTACATTATGTAGAGAAGGAAGTGAGGAAGAAGGGGATAGTCGGAGGTGGAGAAAGAGAGAAGGGGCGGGATGGGACAGGATGGGACAGGATGGATAAAGAGGGGAGGTTTTGAAATAACATTTTGTGGGTTGCAGGAAGAGCGCTCACCTGTCGGAACTCTCGGAGCTGTCGTATCGATCGGCGCAACGCTTCTTGCCGCAAGGCCCAACGAGAGTCTCTTCGGCCATCCTGACCTGTCCCTTAAAGGGGCTGTCGTTGGACAAGGAGCCGGCGCAACTACTACTACTCTTGATGTTGCTCGCGCCGCCGGCAACGGAGCTGCCACTTCCGGTGGTGCTGGTGCTGGTACTGCTGGTGCTGGTACTGGTGCTGCTGCTGCTGTTGCTGTTGACGGTGCTGGCAACGACGCCGATCGCGATGCCGCTCGTTGTGACGGTTGTTGAAGAAGGGGAGGCAGGGCTAATGGTGACGGTTACGGTGTTAAGGGGAGGAGGATCGTTCGTGGTATCGTCTCCTCTTCTATCTTTCTCTTCATTCCTCTTCTTTTTATCTTCCAGTTGTTGCTGTTGTTGTTGTTGTTGTTGTTGATGTTGTTGTTGTTGCTGCTGCTGCTGCTGTTGTTGTTGTTGTTGCTGCTGTTGTTTTTGTTGTTGCAAATATTGGACTTCCTTTTTCTTATTGTCATTGTTTTCCTCCCCATCGGATTTACCTTTTAAATTCGATTTAATTTGCTTTGTACCAACCGATTCCGACGGATCACTTGCAACGTCTACGACATTGGGTAATAATCGCGACCATGTATTACGGAGCATGGTTGTTACCAACAAAGCACTAGCACTACCATTAGCTACATGTCCACCAACACTAGCATTACTATTTCTATTATTATTATTAGCAACACTACTGACACTTGTAACAATGCCCTCCGTAGATTTTTTCAAGCCCAATCTAACTCTTCGTTTTTCTACTGGTTTCTGTTTCACATAATCTTCTTCCTCTTCCTCATCTTCCTCATCACCTTCCTCACCGTCGTCTTCTTCGTCATCCTCATCTTCTTCCTCGTAATAATCTTCCTCATCGTATAACAACACTTTACTATGTTCCTTTCCTCGAACAGTGGATGCACAATTACCACCGACAACACCACCACCACCACCACCACTGCCACCACCTTCACCACCACCAGCACTACTATTAAAATGATTACCAATTCCAACACCAACAGCACCTTCATTAGCAATCCTTTCTTGTTGTTTTTGTTGTTGTTGTTGTTGTTGTTGATGTTGATAGCGATAATGGTGATGATGGTAACGACGTGGTCGAGTGTCCACTTGTTTGTAATTGTCCTCGTCTTCGTCGTCGTCGTCATCATTATCGTCTTGGTCATCGTCATTGTCATCGTCATTGTCAACATCGAATGCACCAGTGGTAGGATTCCCATGAACAACGTTCCGTCTACCAAGAACGTCCTGGTAGCCCCTGCTGAAAGAGGACGCCGCCACCGCCGCCGCCGCATTGGCATTGGCTAGCAACGAGCTCGAGGAAGAAGCGTCCTGTCGTTTGTGTCGTTCTTTCGAAAGAATTCGAACATCAACAGCAGAGGCCTCTTCGGCGGACGGACCGTCTGCCATCTTGCCAAGGAACGCACTACTGTTTTCTTGGCAGTGGCCCTCCTCCAACCTCCCCACTTATACACTCTTACTCCTTCTACTACTACTATGCTCAAATCTATCTCTCGCGGTCGTTGTGCACTCTTCTTTTTCGACTCCACCTTCTCCTATTGTTTCTCCTGTTGGCTGGCTGACTGGCTGGCTTCTTCTTTACCTCTTCTATTCTCGTGTGATCTCGTAGAACACTTGCACTCATTCACTCATTCCTCTCCGACAACACTTAGGGTCCTCTCCTTTCAACTACCTTTCCTACTTGGTCGTCCAACGAGCACGAGCACGAGCACGGGCCGCGGCACCGCGCGCTAAACTCTTTTCTACCCACCCGGCGCACGTCTCGATCGACCCCTCGAATACCTCGCGTGTACAAAACCGCCGCCACCTCACGCCGACGGCAACCCACTGATCAACCCCCACTACGAGGACTGCCGTCGAACCGCCTCCGACAAGTTAAACCGAACCTTGTCGAAAATTAACGACATTTGCCGAGTTACTACAGTGACATCTAGCAGCGATGACAGCGCTTTTTGGTCATCTTGACAATTGTCCAGGTCCTTTAACTCTTTTTTTCTTTTTATCTACTTTTCAGGTGTGATAGGAATGATTCAAACAGAAATCTATCAACCCTTTAAATGACACAACCCCTTGGCTTATTATGCAAATTACCATTTCGTAATTGAAGTTGTAAGTTCAATCATTTATTCGATTTCAAATCATTTTAGGGTTGATAACTTTCTGCGGAATTTGACCCAATTTTAATCGTCAAACGTATTTTTATTATTATTAGAGAAATAATAGTCATGTTCATTGATCTTTTTACTACTTTATTTAATACTGAAAAAGGATAAGTGTTTTCTTTTTGGTAGCACCAGAGACACAAAATACAAACGACCCTCCCTCCGGTCTTATTTTCTTTGGAATGTTCAACATACCTCTAACGTTTGTCTTATTTTTAAAGTCGAAGGGGAAAGGATCTTATCTCGAAATTGTAAAAAACATCATATATGAAATACAGCATATGTATAAGCGTTAACATCGTCTTCCTTTTAAATAGACCAATAGCGCGGTGTTTCACAAATGCACCTTATGTCAGAGTATTTCATGTGCCCAATTAAACCCTAGGCACATTTTAGGCACTTTCCGATCTAAATCGACGAAATATATATTTTCAATTGGTTTGTTGTGCGTTCAAATTAAAATACAATAAACGGGAACAAAAATGTAACAATGTCGTGTCAATTGAATAGATTGATAATTATTGCTACCTTATAAGTGTCCATTGATAAATAGGAAAAACACGAACGTATAAAAATAAGTCACAAGTCGGCACCGATCGTTTTCTTAATTATTGTCATCCTATAATATATGTGAAAAATCATTTGCAATAATTTCAATGGTGTATGTACATGTTTTAAGTATATGTAGATCAATACACAGCCATGATATTAGCCAAATGAAAACAAGAAAAGCTACTAAATAATTGTTGAGTAGCCCTAATATGTCTATCTGAAGCTTATTATCTAGAGCCAATAGATAAATTTCAAAAGTACGCATATCTTATCGGAATGTTAATTAAAAAACTTGTCCATCTTTGTTCATTCATTTCTATCCCACCTTACTTTTACAGTTTACCATAGTAACTGGCACATAATGTAGCATTTAATAAAATAACTTACACTTTATCACAAATAACACGCGAAATTGATATAAAAACTAATAATAGAGTTCACCTAAACCCTAGTAATATTGTTTCCTTTGTCATCGGGACTTCTCGATATCATTGCAGTTCTCGATGCATCAGCTAATTCGGTTAATAATAATAATTCGTTTTCCGTTAAGTTCCTTGCTTCGGGTTGAATAATATTAGTATGACCACTGACACTTCGAGCTAATCTTCTGAATGCTTTTTCTCGCCTCTGATTTTCTCGTTCTACTTTTAATTTGGTAAACTCATCGCCCGAACTACTGGTCGTCGAAGATATTGAACTTCTAGGACTGATCATGCCATCCCCAGTCGTGGTACTTTGATAACTCCTCGAAGGTTCATAGCTTATACTTGATCTCTCTCTCCTAAAATCAACAACGAATCAAAAACTTAGCAAAAAAATAAGGACTAATCATAATGGGGAGTGTGATTGATAAATGAACAACAATATTGACCTAGCAATAGGAGGATTGCCATTTTCAAAATCATGAACAATCCCACTTGTACCAGGAGCAGGTACATAAGCAGTAGCCGGTGCACTGTTTGAAATGGTGTCTCTGTTTCTAGAATGATTGGTTTCAGGGACGTCAACCGGTGCACTAGGTGGAGGAGGTCCTTGTGGAAAAATACTTTGAACGTGGGGCCTGTTTTCTGCTCTCATCGATGTCATCGTCATCTGTTCGTCGACTTCTTCGATGACTCCGATCCTGGCTGAGCCACCCGTACCACCTAATTACATTCAATCGATTAGAAAAAAATAATATGGATGATTAAAATCAATCTTACCGATGACTCTAGGTTGCAACGATACTGCAGAACTTGAATTAGGAATTCTTCCAGGTGTTTTGGAACCGCTGGCCGAACCATCAGTTCTATCTACAGTACTGAACAATCTCTTCAACATACTGGTTACACTGTTGACCCTGGTCAGCGAACCACCCAGATTACTTGGCGTCGATCCACTGCTAAAAGTACGGTCACGATTACTCACTCTGCTGGCACTTCTGAAAAGAATAAAAGTCCATCGTTAATACCGTTATATCTTCTTCCGTGATATGACTCACAGATAACTTCCGACTGACTAACTTTATTACCTTGGCATTTTAGCAGTGGTAATACTTCTGTTAGCGTTCAAAGTTATTGATTAGAAATGGTACGGAATGAGAACGTTTTAAAAACATTGATTACCTGGACAATTTTCCATCTGCAGTAAAGTGTATACCAGAAGCAGCGTCGTCGGCAATTTCGTTAGAAAATTTTTGTTGAAAGTCCGGTGCCATTTCATCGATCCTAACCGACGATGGTAAAACTTCTTGCTGTGCTGCTGACAATTGTATGCCAGCTGTAGAAGGTTGAGGATGTTCCTCACGGAATGGTTGAGATGCTGCCGTGTATGGAAGCTCAGTTGGAAATACTTCATCCCAATACTGATCACGTATCAATTCTGGATGTTCATGATGCATCTCATCAACGATCAGATAACTCACCTTTAAAGGAAAAAACAAATATCGTAGAAAATGTAACTAATCATTTATTAATTAATGATCTTACTTGTAAGTTACGATCGATGATCCAATTAACTTCAAAATCATCGTCATCCTCTCCGAAAGGATTGATCAGAGTTTCAGCGACCTTGAGCCAGCCCATATAAAAGAAAAACTGTAGTGTCGTGAATACGGGAAAGTACAGGTCGATGGTAGATGCATTTGAAGTTTGAATCCATTGTCTACCCATGACACTTGTCAAGAAATACGTATAAACGGCCAACGTAACGACCTGTCAATTCAAATCATTGTCAACAACAATTCTTTGTATAATATTATCATGAATATTAATTAATTAATTAATTACCTGAGTATAAACCAAAGGAACGCTTATGGTGTCATAATGTATCAGATTACCACACATACCACGAAATTTATTGAGTTCATCGATGAGTGTTTTGACAGCAAAATCATCACGAATCCTACCTTCTTTTCTAGCTCTTGTAACAATACTGGAAGCCCATACAATGGGTAACCAATGTTTACTGGGTTTAGGAAATTTATTATTTAAACCTTGAAATACTGAAAGTTCATTTTCTAAAAGTAATCCAGTATCGACTAAATGTTCCAACGTTGGGAAACGTTTCTTGACCCTTGGTGACACGTTGGCCAAGACCAAAGTCAAACAAACGCAAACGTATCTAAATAATAAAGAAATAAAAAATCGCATGAGAATTGGATTAAAATATGAATGGAATAAAAATCGATGGTGAATATATTTAGGCTAGCTACCTGACTATAGTACGACGCATTAATCGACCTCTTTCATCGTTACCGTGTATAGTTGCTGATACAAATACTGCAATAGAATCTGGCCAAGGTATCACCATATATTGATTCCACCATCTTGTCATAACAATACTAACGTAAAATCCCAACACAAATGACAATGGTATTAAATCGCTGTATTGGTTGCAATATCCAACTATAGCTTCAAATATTTTCTTTTGATCGTCATCCAGTATCAATCGGTAAATACTTGATAATGAATAATATATGAATAGAAATAGAGCTAGATCTATCCATACCAACTTGTATATACTTGCTCTCCATCTGAAATCAAAATCAAAATCAAAATCAAAATCAATGAAACCACGACTTAGGGGTTTTCTTACTAAGAGGGTGCATCATTTTCTATTTTATTTGTTATACTTTTCCAAATGAGACACCCTGTACGTAGAACTTTCTCCTTAGATCAAGCTAATTGTAAAATCGTTTATATCGATAATAGATAAATAATATTTCCTAATGATTAGAAAGAAAGAAAAAATTAAAATCGCATTTGTGATTATTATCTTACAATCGTGTTCGATAATTTTAAAGTATATCTTATCATTATCAAAAAAAAAAAAAAAAAAAGAAAAAAGAAAAGAAATGCTTGATCAATCAATTGTATAAGAAAAAAAGGAAATGTCGTCATATCGTTTGTTTGATATACAATTTCAATTTAATTTATAAAATAATAGTTTATGACGAATAGTTTAAAAGTTATGAAATTTATTTATCAATAAATCAATTCTTAGAAATGCAATAATATAATTTGCACTAGTATGATAGAAAGTTCTCGTTATTTTGCTAGTCATAGTTGAGTGAGACTCTAGTTCACGAGAATAAAACACAACTACAAGCTATATAATTTAACTTATGTATACATAGACACATGCAATTTGTAACGTGTGCAATGCAATAATATGTAGAATGCTTTTTTCTATGCAATTTTCTTATAAAATTGAATACTAGAAATATATTCGTAATATAATGTGTCACACTAGTGTGTAATTGGACCAATATTTCAGTCATACGTGTGCGTGTGTGTATGTCACTGTCATTTTACAGCTTTTCCTTGAAATTTTGAAACTATTTTATATGATAAGTATCATCATTCACATATATACAAACGTACACTGTTACAAACTTGTTCGTCATGTTTGAGTAAGTAAATGTATTGCATATATTTCATCCTTATCATTCTAGTTTAACACAGAATAGGCATTTTTTGTGTGGATCGAACACTCAAGTATGAGAAATCTAGGTCATCAGGGCCGTATTTATACTTATTTATGCCCTTTACTGCAATTATGAGACTTCAAAAGGAAAAGAACGAGACTCACTCATAGATCAATGATCTTAGTAAGAAGTTCATTAAAAATTCTAAAGATCATTTAACTTAGAAATACTACTAACAAGGTACCATTGTCTTTTGAAATTACAACCGTGTAAAATAACGTTAGACAATCTCCTATTGTTTATTTTATTATTATTATTATTGTTATTTTTTTTTATCTCTCTCTCTCTCTCTCTTCTTTCATTTACGTAAAATGTGATTTAACAACTACGACAGACAGATAATACAATGGTCTTTTTGTTTTTGAAAAAAAAATAATGATTTGAAGAAAGATAAGTTAGAATGGTTAGAATGGTTAGAATGATGTTTTAACTGGTCGTTAAAATCAATCTTTGTGTTTGTAATAACCATGAGAAATGAATTATCATAAATCGTAGGAACACACATCGTGGATGAGCAAGAGTACTTAGAAATTAGTGTGATTCAAAAACTCGTGACATAATTTTATTATTTATAGTATTAACTTAATATAAAATTTACTTAAAATATTGAAATATTTTAATTTCATAATTAATATTTTTATTTATTTATTTATTTATTTATCTTTGTTAAATTATAATTTTAAAATACTAATTTATGAAATATTATGAAAAATAACTATTTTAAATGCAATTGAATTAATTTGATTAAACAACCCCTTTCGAGTGTTGATATATTTTTAACTCAAATATTTTGTAGAATAATTTGTATAATTTGTATGTATGTGTGTCGATAGATCACTATGATAATTTTGACCAAAACGCATATATGCGTCGTATAGTACTCTAAGGGTTAATTAATCGTGTGAGAATGAACATTTGTAAAAATACCTGAGTAATAATTTAAGAAAACATCCAAGACCACGACAGGTAGCAACCTCGGCAGTATAAGTGACCGTCATTTCTCTGACCACTTGTGGAGATCACTAAGGATTGACCTTGATCGATAGAAAGGATTTCTTACATCTCCTTTTAATAAAATGCACAACCTTCTTTTTCTTCTTCTTCTTCTTCTTTTTATTTCTTTGTTACTTTTCCTTATGTTTCTCCTTCCTCTTCCTCTTGCAATAAATATCTGAACGTGTGTGATGTTCAATTAGCCTGAGGCATACTCATCTTCTTTTAAAGGTAATAAAAAAAGGTCTCGTTACGATGAAGACAGTTGAGAAAAATATGAAGGTCAACGATTCAACTGCATCAGTGTTGTTATTCTGTCACCACACAGGATATTATATAATATTCGAGTTTAAATTCATTCGTTTATACTAAACTCAAGTTGAAAGTCATTCAATTATTCAATTCAAACTTCGTCTATTTTTTTTTTTCCTTTTTTTTTTTAATTATTATTATTATTTTTTTTTTTTGCAATCGATTAATTACAACTATGATTTATTTTAATCCAATAAAAATCACATGGATGTATCCTGAAAAAAAAAGATAAGAAAAATAACAGAAAAATATATGCAGGTAACAAAAAAAGAAAAAAAAAACATTTGGTTAATTTTAATACAAACGTATATACAATCTTAATAAATTAATTATTATAATTTACAATTGTAATTAATTTCTAAATATGCAAGCAAAAATAAATTTGATAAATGTTAATGCAAACGTATAGAATTTGAACATTTAATTATTTAATTATATTCATATTATTTAAATATAATAATATTCATTAATTTAAATATAATATATTTATAAATATTATAATTTACAATTGTGATTATATTCAATTGTAATTTAATTCAATTGTAAATTATCAACTCAGAAATAACCACGTGGATTTGGTTCACGTGATGAAACTCGTGTTTTCAAAAAAAAAAAAAAAAAAGAATGCTAAATAAAAAAAATTATTAAATGTCTTACCTTTTTTTTTTTTTTGTAAATTATTCGAAAGTAAAAGTGTCAAAATCTTCTCGATTTCTTCGACTTTTTTCGACAATACGATATCATCTGTCTTATAAAAATCTTTTGACAATAATTAAAATGAATGTACGATTTGATCATGATTTTCCTTAATCTTGCGATTAACTTAAATGAAACATTCTTCTTCTTGATTTTTCTTTTTTTTTTTTTTTTCTATCAAATGACGACGATCAAAGAAAACAACATAATCTGATAGATGGTTCGTTCATTCCACTTGTTAAAAAGAAAATATCAAATACTTCTCTCTCTCTCTCTCTCTCTCTCTCCCTGTTGATTAAAACTGCAAACGTTATCCAATGATGATTCATCAAAAAGGAATAAAACGTTCAATGATAATAAACTTTAACTTTCATTCATCTGCAATGCACTCTCTCTCTCTCTCTCTCTTTTTCTTTTTTTTCTCTCCCCCCAATCAAGTTTTTTATTTCAAGAGGAAATTCAAATTATTACAGTCGTCTCCCTGAAAAAAGAAAATTATTTTACAAAGCTATTTTTTTTTCACATCAAACATATGATCAAATAATAAATAATACAAAATTGAACAAAGTTGTTGGCAAATCAATTTCCCAATCAAACACTCGACGATTAATTAACCCCCTTAGAGTGCTATGAACGCATATATGTGTTTGTTATAATATTAATGTAAAATAATGTAACATTTATCAATTAATTAATTAATTAATATAAATTATTTATCCTAAACAAAAATACAATATAATAATAAATTATTCCATTTCTACGAAATCATTTGAAGTAAAATCCTGCAAAGGATAATAGAAATAATCTTCAAAATATCCTACACACACACACATACGTATGTCACTTTCATCATAACGTGTCACACGTATATTATCAACTTTTCAAGAAGAAGAATTCTTCTTATTTATCTAATAAGATTTTTTTTTCTGTCCCCATTTCTTATCTTAATGTGTCAAAGTGTTATCGAAAATATTACAATTGTGTGTTTAATTTAAAAAAAAAAAAATAGAAATTATCTAAGTTTAAAAAAAGAAAAAATACAAACAATACAAAAAAGAGTTGAATTATTTTGATTCGACACCAAATCGATTCCCCAAGTTCGAGTCAAAAAAGCCACAGGGACAGATTTCCCATATTAATCCGGCTATACCCCTTTGATAACAATAACAATAACAATAATAATAATAATAATAATAATTGTCAAAGATGATAATAATATTATAATAATAGAAGAGAGAAGAAATAAGGCCGTGTGTCTCATATAGCTTAAACTTTAGTTTGATTTATAAATAGTCCTTTAGCAAATGCTATCTCGTAATTACTATACACTGCTATAAGTACTTACTCTTTCTTTTCTAAACGTAATATATATATGTGTGTGTGTGTGTGTATGTATGACTAATACTATCAGTTTTATATACATATATCTATCAGAGACACGTGACAAAATTGTTGAAGTAATCCTGGTGTTCACAGTCAACGGCGACTATCAGTCTCGATCGATCGTCTGACTGACTGACTGACTGACTGACTGACTGACCGGGAACACTCCTCAAGTTCTACTCTTAATCAGGATCTTTTCGTAATACATACATACATACATACACACATACATACGTAAAACATTGATCAGTATTATTTGTACAAATGTTCTTCTTTAGGTGAGGTCTCTAATTGTAAAGGATGAAGTAATTCATTCTCACACTGCTTGACACACGAAACATATTTTGTTCTCTGCTGCTACTCAAATATAGCATTTGGCACTTAGCAAGAACGTGTCTCTCTCTCTCGTAAATATGAATAACATGTGACATCTACTTGTAACATATGAATATGCAAATATAATAAATCTAGATAAAAAAGCAACAAAAAAAAAAAAAAAGCGTACTCTAGTTTATTAGTTTATTGCAAAATCAATTTTCAAATTCAAATTTCTTTTTTTCTTTTACATTAACAGTAATTGCACAAATTGTGTTATATGTTCATTACATTCTGATAATTTTATCTAACTTTAATGTTGTTGTTATTATTGTGTTTAAAAAAAAGTATTTTTAAAAAAGTTCTTCTTCTTTTATTCCATTTGATATGTATAAAACAAAATTTTGTTCTTTTGCTGATTCATTTGCAAAAAAGAAAAAAACTTGTTAACTGATCGTTCTAATCTTTTGCCACGCATAACAAAAAAAAAAAAAAAAAGCACCGATAGCTAACTCGTTAAATAACAAATTCCGATATTTGTAATGCGGAAAAAGACAACAACAAAATAAAATATATAATTGTACGTTCATTAAAAAGAATTTCTAGAAGAGGATCTTCTTCTTCCTGTATAAAGAAATATATGCGACATGATTAATTCATTCGTTTAGAAAAAAAAAAAAAAAAAATCCAAATTCCTGAATACAAAATTTCAGACAGTTCTTAACAGAACATCACAGGCTAGCACTTCAGAAAAAAAAAAAAGAAGAAAAAGAAAAAAAATCGAACCGATAGATCCTTTCTTTAAAAACTCGGATATTTTAGCCACGTGTAAAATCAAACTGTAAAAAAAAAAAATTCGGTAAACAACACCAGCACACAGAGAGAGACACACACACACACACACACTCACTCACCTGCACGATTATTAAACAATAATTGTTTTATTCACTAATTATTTATTTTGAAGCAAAAAGAAAGAAATATTAGTCGACTGTTTAGCCGCATCTAAAACCCACACACATTCATACACGCACGAAGAGAGAGAGAGAGAGAGAGACACGTACACACACATACACATACGAAATAACAATATGTGTAAAAGTGTACCTCAGTAGGAGGTAGTCTCTCCTTTCTAAATAGCCAAGGTATACTGAAGTCCAACATCGAAGTAGAGTTGCAGGCAGCTACAGCGACAGCGACAGCAACGGCACGCCAAAAGGAAACCCCACCCACCCCTTTTCCTCAACCAACCAATTCTATCCCTACCACGATTTATTTCCGCATGATACAGTGGTTCTCAAGGAATACCAACAACGATTTGTATTTCTCAGAAACAGCCCCTTATCGAATCTATGATTTTATCTTTGTTCTTTCTTGTTTTTTGTTTTTGTTTTCCTCATTGGATTGGAGTAACAGGATTTTCCATAATACGGGTAGAAAATAAGCAAAAGATCAATGATTTTTTTTTTATTCAGAGGAACGCATTTTGGTATTTATGTTTCTTTCATAGTCATCAACATCTCCACCATCTTGAATTTTACAATTTTTATCAAAATACTATGCCCAACTGCAGCAGCAGCAGCAGCAGCAGCAGCAGCAGCAGCATGTGCAACGCGTTTCTTCATTTTTCAATATATAATAAATGATTCTTTCTTCTATATACACGCACGTAAGATAATTTTTTTATATATTATATACATATATTATAATTCATGTATATATATATATATATTTTCTTTTCTCACGCAATTATTTTACTTAATTACAATAGTAACAAATTTAATGGCATATTTTTATTAACTAACACATGATGTATAGAATTATATACATTCACGCATAACATATATTATATATATATATATATATACATTACTCTGTAAAATGTTTTTAAACAATTTTCTATATATATATATATATATGTATGCACACTTTAACTATCGATATTACTGTTAAGTATGTCGACCGAACGTATTTCTTTACCTATTAACACTATCACTCTAACTCAAAGCGATTACTTTCACTAAAACGTTTTTTTTCTTTCCAACCCCGTTAAAACCGATCGACATTTTAGAGAGAGAGAGAGAGAGAGAGAGAGATAGAAAGAGAGAATTTGACTATAAGACAGTCTTGGTCCCTAAAAATTCACAGCCTTGAAATGCAACGAATAAAAAGAATCTAATACGATTGTTTTTTCTTCTATTTTTGTTTTGTTTTCTTTTTAAGGCCACCACGATGAAAATTAAAAGTATGATAATAAAAAAAAAAAAAAAAAAAAAATTAAACAAGAAAATAAAATTGAAAATGCGTTAGCAACGACAACAACAACAACAACAACAACAACAACAGGAAAAGCTGTTAAACGTTTTGACAGCAACGACAGATAAGTAATTTGTTAATTTGAATCTACAACAACGTAAGATGCGACGTTATTATTTGAAATATGTCGCCATTTTGAAAAATCAACGTCGATGATAATTAAGAAAAATCTAGGTCTTGGCAGTATTATCGACCTAAGGCGATAAGCAGTCTTCGTCTTCTTGGTTCCATTTGTAATGTGCTGTCACGCAACGATGGTTGTCAATGCTTCGTTTGGATTCCCGTAACTTCTTGGTCTGTTGAATAATATTTCAATGAAAACAAAATCGTTCATTGAAAAAGAAAAAAGAAAAATTCAAATTATAATTACCTGGTAGTGTTTTGTTGACTCGAACGTGACCAACCTGTTATAAAACTGGAATTGGCTCTTCCAGCGATTCGCTGTCGACGTCCCTGAGTTTTCGAAACCGCAACAGTTGCACGTTGTATCATATCAGGTACCAATGTCGATCTTGCACTTTTGTACGTCAATCTTAAATTGCAACGAACAAAATATAGAATGTGCAAAACTTTGAAATTGTTTCAATTATTATTCTAATTAAATTCATCGTCAAATACCTCGGTAATGCAGTTAGAACTGATGTTAATATCACAGAAAGCCAATAAGTATGCCTTGTCATTGCCATTTCCATAACCCAATATGAACCTGGTAATCCCATGCAATTTACACAAACTGCATTGTATATTAAACAGAATCCCATAAAGGTGAAAAGTGATCCCATTATAGCAACCACGTGAATTATCGTCTGAAATTGTTGAATCATTTATGATTATCATTTCATCGTGGTTCTAATTTTATTTCATTGTCTTAATCGATATTTACCCATGATCTCGTTTCGATAGATGCATGTAAAAGCATTGAAAAAATGCATGCCGTAGTTATGGTTGTTCCAAATTCCCAAATATCGATGGTCGAATCGTAATAAGTCTAAGAAAAAAATATATTAATAAAGATTTATAAAAATGTAGATGAATTTGTTATAATCGAAGCTGTTGTACTAACCAAGAAGATGATAAAAAATATGACGATACTCTCGTAAAAGGCATCGGCCATGGTGATCCAAAAGGAAAAAGGTCGATAAACTAAACCCAGTCTTCCCCTTTTATAAAGTTCTGGATTAGAAAGTAAAACATCTGGTGTGGTTATACGATCGTATACACCTAATACAAGTGGAGGTAGCGATGTGAACAACAGGTTGTATAGCATCAGATAAATTTGATCTATCATTACAGCGCCAGAGAAACCGCAGTAAAACTGTATGAAAACAACATTGAAAAGATTATAAATACGAAATTATAGAATTAATTGAAATATACATAATAGTAAAAGTTACCTGAAACCAGAAGATGAGAAATACGAAAGTAGCATTTTTATAAAAAAAATACAATATCATTCTCGACAATCTATCGTAACACCAATGCCCGTGCAAGAGTAAAAGTCTATTGAGCATGGAAAATTTGCAAATAGCGAAATCAGCAGCCATGACAGCTTGTGTACCTTCCTGACCAGAGATACCAACACCAACATCGGCTGTTTGTATCATGCTCACGTCATTAGCACCATCACCGATAGCCAATGTTCTCATTCCTAGTTGTTCCTTCACTATACGCACTATATAAGCCTGTAAAAAAAAGTGTCAAATGAAAAACAAATGCACCAATACAATGATGGTAGATGTGTTTTACCTTTTGAAGAGGCGTAGCTCGACAAGCGAGTACACTGGAACAGGTTCTTGTTAATTCAAGGAACGGACCAGTTAAACCAGATCTTGGGTCAAGTATGACGGTCAACGTTTTGCCATCAACTACTAGTGCACGTTTCCTTGGCCATGGACTACCTATCATATGTGCATCCCTTTCTGCAACTTCGTATCCGTACATCATTATACCATCCTCGGTACGATTATGAACTCCTCCACTTAAAACATTATCCTTTTTAGCTGATTCCAAATATCCGTGAATCAAAGTTTCCGCGACCGATTTAGATCTCGTTTGCAATTGCAACAGTTGCATAGCTGGCGAAAATAAACGAGCCGAGTAAGCAACGTTTACTGCTGTTTCTGGTTTATCACCTGAAGTAAAAAATTATTATTATTTCAAATTGAAAATCAATTTGTTGTATAAGTTTTTAAAGTATTTTGTTAAACCTGTTAGAACCCAAAGAACGATTCCAGCGTTGACCAAAGCAGCGATAGTTTCTGGAACACCTGATTGCAATTTATCTTCGATCCCAGTTGCTCCAAGTAACGTCATATGATTTTCCAAGCTCGCGTAAGAATCTCGAATACGACGTTCGCGATTTTCGGTTGCCAATTCGGCTTCCAAATGTTTTTTACGCCAAGTTTCGTATTCCTGTTGAGTCAACGATCTTCTTGCCATGACCAATGTACGAAGACCTTGACGAGCGTACGAATTTAATTGCTGTCTAATTTTAGCCGACGTCATTGAATTTTCGTCACTCGATATCAACGACGCTAACACCGTTGTATCGGCTCCTTTGCTGTACAAAATAATTTCACTGGTTAACGGATGACGTACTACAACTGACATACACTTTCTGCTGGAGTCAAAAGGCAGAACCTAAAATACATATACAAATACATCAAGAAAAATGCATAAAAACAATAATAATATTAATTTGAAATTATTACTAACATATAAAATCTCGTAAGTGAGAATAGATTTGTCTGGCAGTGAAATAATAGCATTACGAGGTGTACGTTTGAGAAGTTTGACATCGTAAGCTCTAGCAGCGTTAACCAAAGCCAACTCGTCAGGACTTTCAGCTTCGTAGATAGCCGGTGTTGGTGTCAGTTGTTCAACAGACCTTCCACTCATATCAAAGATTGGACTCAATATATTACGCCTTTTCTGTCCACCGTTTGGTGATTGTCTTCTCGACAACAAACCCAAACCTATACTCGGTATCGAACTTATGTTCAACAACTTTGGCCTGGAAACGAGGCAGCCTTGAAATCAAATGTTTCTCGAGAATCATCCTAGATTCAATTAATGTTAATAAAAAAACTAATGCATACCTAGTTACTTTAGTTTTTAATTTAGGTGTATCGTTAAGAACAGCCGCTGAATCGATGATCGATGAGATCGGTGAAGGGTTGTTGTCTTCCGCAATACTTGGGGGTGGTGTTGATGATACTGGCAAGGGTGGTATCGATGGCGATGGCGAAGGTGTCACACTTCTAGACTCGGATAATCTCTCGTACCTATTTGTTATTATTATATTGTAATAATAATTAGATCCCAAAAGATCAATAAGACAAAATATCAAATACCAACCTAGTTGGTCCGCTTCCATTTTTTTGTGGTTTCTCTATAATACCACTTGAGTTCATAATATCATGATGTGGTTGTGAATTAACCACAACGGTGTTGCAAGTTGCCAATACAATAAGGAACTCTTGCAAACGATGCCTAAAAGTACCAATGAGTAAATCCTCTTTTAATCTTGGACAAGGCATCATATTTTCACCGTCCCCTTCATGAGCATAATCTTGCCCACCAACCGCACACTTTCTGAACAACATCTTGTTCTCCGTTAATGTACCAGTCTTGTCCGAAAATATATATTGAACCTAACAACAATTCAGAATCATTAATTCATGTGTCAGATTAGTTTCTAATCAATTATATATCTTCAACTTACTTGACCCAACTCTTCGGTGATATTCAAGGCACGGCATTCAGCTCTCCGATCGGTTTCCTTGTCGTACAAAAAGTTGTCGCGTCCGATATGATAAATCTGTCCGACTTTGGCCATCTCGATGGTTACGTACAAACTCAGAGGTATCATAACTTGAAGTATTATAACAAACGTACAAAATGTTATCATACCCTCGATATTGGGTTCTTGTAACAGGGGAAGAAAAGGGATAAAAAGTTTCGATGAAAATGATGACAACCATAATCGACAACCAATTGCACCAATCACGCAAAGTATTAACAGGATTGCCACGCACCAAATGATGTCGCAGTTCATCCTTTTTTCCAAACGAGAACGCTGCAAGTACAAATTTGTATTAGTTAACAGGAATGGAAATAAATGGAATGGATTTAAATTTAATGTAAAACATACTTTGTATCTAGGCCCACCATTATTTAGCATTGCTTTGGTCTCATGTCCAGCATAGACCACAATACCTTCGATAAAATCCGTATTTTTTAATAAACATTCCCTGAGTAATAAATTCTCCGTTGAAACTGGTACTCTGCCACCATTTGGATGAACGACAGCACCATGAAATCTACAAAATAAATGTTGGTTTGTTCGAAATGTTAAAGAAATTAAAACAAAATGATTTAGTTGCCAACCCAATAGAATAATCGTTTACCTGTATATCCTAGTACTAGGTTGATCAACTTCTACCATAGAACGAAATTTAGCAGGTTGAAATGTATCCTGCAATTCGTAAAAACCACGAACTACTTGTCGTTGTTTCAAATTCGTTTCACCGTCTAAATTACAGGTATCGAGATAAGCTAAACCCTGAGGATCACTGCTACGAAGAAGTAAAAGATCTGCTGGGACTACTTCGTTGTTTGAAAGGTGTACCAGGTCACCGACCTTTACGTCCTTCCATGCCACCTGCATGTATCTACCTCCTTCCCTGAAACAACGTCATAAAAAGTAACAATTTAACAGATATACAAAAATAATGTGTCTCTCACAAACGACAGGCTTAATTTAATTTATAAATTGATAAATGAATTAACAAAATATACTAAATGGTTTGACATGAAGTGGTATTGCATAAAAGTAGAAGGAAGACATTGTAAGGTTTGCCAAGTTGATTCAACTAATGCAAAATAGTTGTGTAGTTGGTGGAACACAACAGAAACAAAGACATCGATTCAGTTCAACTTGGGAAAACAATGAAAGTGGTTCATTAACGACATATACACACACTT
Organism: Polistes dominula; assembly: GCF_001465965.1. The sequence continues at coordinate 134,237 of NW_015149047.1, read as the reverse complement.
ATTGTCTTTCTAATCTAAATGAACACTTTATTTTGTTGACATACAAAGATAAAATGAAATTCATTCGAGATCAGAAACAATGTTTGCGTTTGTTCGATACCATCGTGTATTAAAACAAGAAGATTTGTTGTTGGAGAATAAAAATTGATAGAATTCTAAAATATTAGTGAAATAATAAAATACAAAAAAGGGAATTGAATCTTTATCATCACTTAGTTGTTACGCGTCATTGATCGTAATGAGAGAGTTGGAAGGCCGAGACCAAGACCGAGACCTTTTGTGCAACCTTTCAATGCCTTTACTAGCTACCAACGTATCTATCTATCTATGGAAATAACAGAATGACATATACACAACGTGACGACTGACTACTATCCATGTCGCGTGACATTTAAATTAACCCGCATAGGAGAAAACTTTAAGAGAGTTTAAGAGAGAGAGAGAGAGAGAGAGAGAGAGAAGGAGAGAGACTACTTGTGTAATCCATTACTTTTAATATCGTGTCATTTTCTTAATATTATTTGTTTGTATTTCATCCTAATTGTACAATTAGGTTGCAATTTATAAAAATGATACTTTGTCACGATATAATAATACTCGTGAGACAGTTTTAAAGTTCTTGCAATTAAATCGAAAACACGAATATGTTTCTACAAATGATTCATACCAATTATATATATTTAGACATAGTTTTTAATTTATTTCCAAATAAATAATTGTATCTATTTTTTTGGGGGATTGTTGAGTTTCAATCCTAACTTAAAAGAAAAAAAAAACAAATAAATTTGATTTTATTCAGGCTGGTATTAAAATAGCAAAAGTTATGACGACTCTAGTGCGTGTGTGTTTTAACTCTGGAAAACAATGTTGCAGAAATTTGTTTTGCTAGAAAAGCACGTTTGAAGATAATCAGTAGACTAAACTGAAACGTTAAAAAGGAGACCTTTGAAGTTGGACCAAAGTAAACTAGAAACGTTTTAATGATGTCATTTCAAATAAATGATTTAATATACGATATTTGTGATTAGATATGAACGTAATTACTTGATGAGGGGGAAGTGATGGATGGGTGAGTAGATGGGTTTCTTTTAATGAAATATTTCTGAAAAATAGAAAACAAATAATAAGATAGTTTCTAAGAAAATGATTCTAGAATTGAACTAATAAAGTTCTAATGCAACGGTATGTGCCACATGGTTGAGTTATTGTTAGATACGTGATCGGATATATTGCCGATCGTGAGTGAAGGTCACCCAATCACCAATATATAATATTCGCTTCTTGAAATGAACGTACGAACTATAATAAGTATCTTTTAAAATAGCAAAAGTCTTAGAAGAAAACCTTCATTCCATCCATCAGTCCTCTCTTTATTATTTACGCAAAAGCTAAAAAAAAAAAAAAATGATTGGAAAAACCTTGATTAGAAATAATTCCTCTCTATATGAAACAAAAAAATCTAATCAAAAGTTAATTGATTTATAGATCCAATAATAATAATTATTATTATTATTATTATTATGACTCGTTATCAAAAGTTTTTACAGTAATTCTTGGAAGTTTTGATTTGCGAGTCTAAGAAAAATTCAATTAAATATCAATTAGCTATATGTGTTTTGTTTGAAAATACAAACAAATGTGGCTCACAATCAGTCCGATATACACGTCTCTTTAAGTCAACGAATTACCTTATACCGCCATCTATTAGAATGATATAAACTATCCTATCTTTCAAGTTGAATGAAACTGCACGCATTGTGCAAAATTTGATTAAAATCCGTTCACTAGTTTAGGAGTCCATTGCGGACAAACAACGTCACACGTAATTTATATCTATTAAGAAGATAAGATTATATTTATAAATAATTAATATATTATTATATAAAAAACAAATATTATATTATATCACACATACACAGACATACAATATATTATTATAATGCATTAATATGCATTATATACAAATGCAATTAATATGCAAATTTAATGATAATTAATTTAATTGATTGAAATATAATTAATATTCATTTTGAAAGTTTCAACTTTGTGACCATGGAAAACCCCGAGATGATGATAATAAGTACAAATATATGTCCCACATGTATGGTTGTTCTCTTCCTATAACACGCATGGTTTGTAATGATGTAACTGATGACGTCATGCAATACTTAACGGCACTCGTTCCAAGTAGTAAAACAAGATAAAGAAAAACGAGATGAAAAGGAAGTGGAGGAAGGAGGAAAGTCTGAAGGATCTTTCATCCTCTCCTCCTCCTTCACCACCACCACCATTACAACCATCACAACCACCACCACCTCCACCACCTATTCCTTCTCCTTTTCCTTCAAGTTCTTCTTTGACTTCAACGAGATAATACCACGCAAATCTGCTACACTAAGCATTGAATTCATCTGCATCATCTTTTCATAGTTGCATTACACACACACACCATATGATGAATACTATATTAATATATATAAATTACGTGTCACACGTTGTTTGACCGTAATGGATTCCTAAACTAGTAAACCGATTTTAATCAAATTTTGCACACTTTGTGCAGTCTCGTCCAACTTGAAAGATAGAATAGTTTATATTTCAATTTATAATTCGCAATATTATTTTATTGCAAATTATTTGTTCATTAACAAAGTGTTATGTGTTAGTTCGATAAGATTCTAACAGATGTCGGTATAAGGTAATTCGTTGACTTAAAGACGTGTGTATCGGACTGATTGTGAGCCACAGCACCCCTAGTTATTAAATTATTTAATATTTGTTTTTGTTTAAATAAACATTTGACAATTTGTAAAATAATTGATAGTTAATTAATTTGAACGAAAAAAAATAGAAACAAATTCTTGTAAGAGGAACATGAGTCAACCATTTTTTTTTTTTTCTTTCTTTCTAGTCCTGTATCTTTATGTGTATATGTGTGAACGTGTGAATGCACATGTAAATGCTTTTAACCGGTTTTTATTGTCATACTGCAATAATAAAAGATATTTTCTATTTCTAGTAACTAATTGACATCATCCTGTTTCCCTATGATGAAAAGACAAGTAACACGTTTCATTTAGTTTCTTTTTTTTTTCTTCTTCTTCTTCTTCTTCCTAATTTACACCACAAAAGTATCGTTCTTTACAAATCTTGGAACTCACTTCTTTCCTTGTTCAATTATAAAAAATAATAGAAGAGGAAGGATTCTTTTTCTCTTTTTTTTTTCTTTTTTTCATGTCTCGTTCAAATGAAATTATCTAAAATTATCTATCCTTCTTGATCTGATGGAAATGAAAGAAATCAAAAGCCAAATAAGGTCAGACCGATCTAACGAAGTAGGTAGAGGTCGATGTTAACGATTTAAAAAAAAAAAAAAGAATTAAGAGTTTAAGTAGGAGGAAGGACTTTTTCAAGTCATCAAGCAGTAATAATAAACAAGAAAACTTGTTTAAAAAATAAAAAAAAAAAGAAGAGAACTGAGGAATATAAACAGTGAACTCGTTAGTAGTTAAAACTCCATCTGTTATCTTTTTGTTCGTATTGAAGTATAATCATAAAAAAAGGGAGGAAGTTGAAATTGTGTACGATGATACGTTTTTATGTGATTACACAAAAGATATCGATGATAACTTGTTGAAATATAATAGGACTACGTTTGTTCACAAATATCTTAATTAAATATTACGTTATTTGAAAAGTCATTTATTTATAGGAAACTACTAGGGGTGTCCCACCACGCGTTGCTATGGCTCACAATCAAATAATTTGCAATAAATTGAGATATAAACTATCCTATCTTTCAAGTTAGATAAAACTGCACACAGTGTGCAAAATTTTATTCAAATCGGTTTAGTAGTTTAGGAATACATTGCGGACAAACAACGTGACACATAATTTATATGTATATATATTAAGAAGATTATTTAAAAAGTCATTTATTTATAGAAAATAAATTCAAAATTACGATAATAAACTTAAATTATCATAATATTTAACTATGATATTGGGATCCTCTGGCAGGGGCGTGGCTTAACAATTGGACCTATCTAATCTAATTTTGAATTTAGTCACCAGATAGCGTATTCAAGTGTGCTAGAGATTCCAATATTAAAATTACAAAATAAATGACGATAATACATTTGAAATTATCTTAAATCTGAACTATGATACATTATCGAAGTATTGTTTTTCTTTTTTTTTTTTCAATCTATTAAAAATAATAATACAAAATAATCATATCTTAGATAAAAATTATAAATTTGATATTACGATAATTATTGACAAACTAAAATTACAAGTTTTTTAATGACACCGATAATAATCACTTAAATAAAAATTGGCAACATCATTTATGAGAAATATCAACTAAACAAAATTATTTTCTAATAACGTTCCATTAAAATACTATTATAAAACTATTATAAAACTATTATAAAAGATATCTAATAGAAAAACAAAATAATATGTTGAAATAATTATGTTTGTGAATATTATGGTTGTGTTTGTGAAGTTGACATCATATCCCTAAACTTAAAATATATTCTGACGATGAACGAGAATTTCTTCAAAGAATTCACAATTTTCTGATATTTCCTTTTTTCTTTTTTTTATAAAACAAAAAAAAATTGATAAACCTATTAAATTTAATTATTAAATGAACATTAAAAAAAAAAAAATAAAATAAAATAAAAGTCATTGGTATCATTCGATCAAGCAAACGATTGTGACATCGGTAAACATCATCGGTAAGATTATTGGATTTGAACACACCTTTTTAAAAAGGTATCGTGTCAACAAAGGTGCAAACATAGAGATAAAATGATACATTTCTTTTTTTTTTTGTTTCAAGACAATTTTTTTAATGGCTAATTTTCTCTGAAATTTCGTAGGAAATGATGACAGAAATCAACATAGAAATTGATAAAAATAGATAGAACAAATCGGAACAAATATATAATCTATAAATATAAAGAAGGTTACGTTAGTTCTGTGTAAAGTATACTTCAAGAGTATTCACAAATAGGACGTGACGAAAACCGAAGTTTTATTAATGGATATGTAAAAAAAGGAAAAAAAAAAAAAAAGAACTGTAAATGCAATCTATGAGAAAATTCAAACCTTAATTAAGGAAAAAACAAATTCCCGTTAAGGTTGTGTCAAGGTAAAATTCATATTCGATTTATACGCAGAAATAGAAAAAAAATGATTCATTTATTGGGATCTCCTAGCACACTTGAATACGCTATCTGGTGGCTAAATTCTAAATTAGAGTAGATAGGTCCAATTGCTACGCCACGCCCCTTTTATTTATTAATTTTATTCTTTCTACGATCCAATTATATTATTTACAAAATACAATCGTGAATTTTCAAGATATTACTTTGATTATTAATCAAAATATTCGTTTCCTTTTCTTATTTTTTGGTTATTTTTTTGTTCCTAACACCCGATATAATAATCTTCTCATCTTGATCTTGTTTAACATAGAAACAGCTTAAAGATTATTGAACAATCTCATTCTTGCACAATTTCTTTTTTTTTTCTTTTTTTTTCGTCGTAACAGCGTGGGCTTCCCCTTACGTTAACGCGTTAACATAATTTATACGTGGTTCTGACACAACTTGACCATGAAAAATATACTATGGTAATAAAGTTGTAAGACCTTGATGGTTAGATATTACACTCGTATAAATGATGAGACAGGGTGGTATTGTGCAAAAAAAAAAAAAAAAAGAAACAAATTGACGTATAAATGTGTACTTATATGATTGTTTTAAAAAAGCTCGATTGAAATGAATCCATTTTGATGCCATTGCACGTACCTTTTTTTTATCGATTATTCTAACGTAAACAGAAATTTATATATTATAGGTATGTGTATTAGCTGACCTATCATGCAAAATGATCGATGTTTATCAACGTACTATGCATTAATTTCCAATTTGTTTATTCATCTTTTTTATTTTATTAAAAAAAAAATAAAATAAAATAAAATTGAACGCAAAAATTATATTAATTTAAAATTAAATTTGCCGCTTAAAAACATGTGACACAAAAATCATCAGTTGATTGGTGTATGAAAATCTGATTGTATTTTGAATTATAAAAAACATAT
>NW_015149047.1:86997-124460 GCF_001465965.1 Polistes dominula | reverse complement strand
ATATATATATATATATATATATATATATATACATGTGTGTATGTAATTGAAAGAGAGTATATAATTGATATGTACAGAATGAAGTATACGATTGAATGTAAGACAAAAGCAAGACAGACACTCTTCTCTCTCTCTCTCTCGATCTCACCCACCCACATATATGTTTATATATATATATATATATGTATATAACGTTGGTAGTCGACCTAAATGCTTCGAAACGACAACCGCATTGGTATCGATCGATCGAATTCCGCGGTCGAAGGAGCGGAACCTTTCTGAAGGATTCTGACTCGTCTTCATCAGTTAGCACAATTTTACAGATTTCTATCATATTTCTAAGCATTCACATTTAATTTCTTGATAATAACACGATGACTATAGTAGTAATAGTAGTTGTTAATACATTGTGTAAATACAAAATGGATTAAGGGAAAAATATGAAATATAATAATGATTAATTAATATTTACCCAACGTAAACTCGACAGGTGGAATTGTTGACTCTACGATCACTGGCCAATCTTCTTCTATCTTCGAAAAAATCTTTCAAGGCTGTAACACCCAATACAAATACCACTGGAATCATTGCCACTTCCTTTCCAAAGGCATTGATAGCCGGTACCCAATTAAGTAGGACGATTAATATGAAGTATAAATTAGCAACACGGTGAAACTGTTCCAACAAGTTACGTGGTAGGAAGCTCAGGGTCGTATACTTCGTTGTGCGTACCCTACATTGTTTTTTGTTTTGTTTTAACAACAGAAATAAGAAATAAATTCCATTAACGTTTGTTTTACATTCTTACAAATTATGAACAAAAAAAAAAAAAAATGAAACGTTACAAGATCTAACCTATTGTCTACTCTTGCACCATTTGGATGCTGACTCTTGGGAGTTTTAGGTGGTACCAAATGATTAGGTACGATCGTCCTTAATCGAGGTTCCTCAGGTAAAGGTCCAAAACAACGTGCCCAAATTCTTCTCCACAATGGTGGAGCCGCGCTACGTCTTATTGTGTAGATTGATTCCGATCTAGAAATGGATTATAACAAAAACAATTATTGTAATGTATGATAAATAATTGATTGATTCATTTGAATATGAATTTGTACCTGGAGGCTTGTCTGGAGTGTCCACGAAAGGAGGGCACTTTCCCAGCTGTTGAAGGCCGAGATTCCTCTCTGTGTCCAGGTGGTAAAATGAAATCTGTTCTCGAGCCAACTCGACTGTGTCCAGTAACAGGAAGTTGACTGTTTTGAACATCTACCACCTGTCCTTGACTGAAAGCTCTTTGATGTCCTGGTTTTTTCAATGCCGAGGGACGAATCGGTCCAGTTATTGATGGTAAAGGTCCTAAATACGATCCACCAGTTTGCCAAGGCGTTTGATAAGGTAACGAGTTTGATGTAACGCTCGAACTTGCCAGAACACCACCATGACTGGCAGATCTCGCATGGGTCTTCGAATAAGGTCTTCTTCTTGAACGAGATGAAAGATCTTCGATATCCTTGATCTCCCCGACATCGTTGTTTCTCATAGAACCAAATATTGGTGCCGATGACGGTGTAACTTGAAGGGATGATATCGTGGTACTCCCTGGAAGTTGTTGTTGTTGTTGCTGTTGTTGCTGTTGCTGCTGTTGTTGTTGTTGTTGACGAGATACACCCGGGAATACGTAAAGAGAAGCTTGTTTCTCGATCTCCTCCTCGCAAGCTGCTTCTTGCATGCCTCTCTCGGACATACTGGCACATCTACAAACGTATTATTCCCTTTATTCATTGAAACAAACGAAAAGTATCATCTAATAGGCATCGATAACAAAATCTTATCATTCCATTTCCGACGTGTGTTCCTTCCTCATCATTTTGTACAAAATGATAAGAAATAAGTTATCGATGACTAGTATTGAAAATATATATTTATGTTCGATCTACAATAAGAAAATTCCCCACCATCGTATTATTCTAGGAAATAGATTTCAATCAAAGAGATCAAATATTCGCGAATACAAATTATCGATGATGATGATGATGATGACGATGATCAAAACGAGATATTCTGTTGAAATTGTTTCGAAAGAAGAAAGTCTACTCTGCCTGTTCTATTTTTACGATGAGTAGTACTACACCCACAAATAAGAGAGAGAGAGAAAGAGAAAGAAAAACAGATATATAGAATGATATTCAGGAAGCAACGTTGTTGTAATAATCCACTTGGAAGCGATGACTTTCATCGGCACACTCGGTGCACTTGCACTGGTTGGTTCCCCACACAGTTATGCTATTATTAAAATTAACCAACATTTTCTATATCTATATATATATATATATATATATATATATATATATATATATGTTTCTTGTATTTTCTCTCTTTTATTTATTTATTTTGATTGAGAATTATTCTCAAATGAATAGATCTGACAAAAATCTGAAACAAGATGCAAACACTTTTTTTTTTTTTTTTGATGATGTTTTCATTCACACGGTCACCGACTAAATGAACGAAATGATGATGACGTTCTATATCTATACATATGTCAGCAAAAAGCGTATCTAATGTAAGCCACCTTATCTTTACCCCCACCCCCACCCCCCTTCCACCTTCCTCCCTTACCCCTCCTCCTCCTCCTCCTTACCCCTCTCACATATATTTGTACGTCGTTAACCTGAGCCTCGATAAGACAAAAATGTGAATTATTTTTATTTTTTTGTATTGAAAGTGAGATCGAATGTTTTACAATTATCGAAGAATAATCAAAATAATTAATAACATTTGAATAAGAAAAAATATTGTTGTTTGTTTGTAATAAAATTTGTGTGGAATAGATGATTTTTTTGAGTGACACGTAAAAATTGAAAATAATTTAATTTACGTAATAATTATATCAATTTTGTATTATGAATAAAAATTACAACCAACAATTATGAGATTTACGTGGTACTGACGTGGTTTTTTGAACGTGTAAATAAATACGCGATATCGATAAAATGTTATTAACGATGACAAACGTTAACTTATCGTTGTTCCGAGGAAGGATGTCTGACGCATACATCTGTTAGATTAGAGACCCCCCAAACACGTTGACTATATGCATATATATATATATATATATTTAAGCTTGACTATTGTTATTAACATAACCTTGAACGATTTTCATTGAATTTTTATCAACATTCAATATATATTATTTCTTTAAAAAAAAAAAAAAAAAAAAAAAAACGAACCAATACCAAAAAATGAAATTCGAAAGAAATCTAATAATACGAAGAAGAATAAGAAGAAGAAGAAGATTTTTGTATTTTGTATATTTACAGAAAAGTATAAACACAATCATTATTGATAAAAATAAAACGTTCAATGATCTGTTCTTTTCGAAAAGAAAAAAAAAAACATTGAAAATTGTTGAGCACTTATTAGACTCTTGTTTTTTTGTTGTTGTTGTTGTATTATTTAAATTATGTACACCCTAGTTTCTCAGATAATCATTTAGAAATTACTCGGAGTCGCGTGTGTACACGTGAACGACCAACTAAAGGATTCCATTGGTTGTTGGTTCGATCGATGCCAAGTTAAATCCCAACGCCTAATGTAAACGGACAATATCAAGGGTAGAAAAATCGAGCGATAGACAAAATTTAGGTCACTGTGAGAATGAAGAGACAGACAATAGTGAAGGAGACAATACCCCCCGTAGAAAAGTGTAGACTAAATCAAACGAATTTTAATCGAGAATTTAACCGAACCTCCCTCCTCCCCCATCTCCTCCCCATCTTCCCCCCTCTACCCCTTCTGTTCAATTTCCTTCTCTTCATTCATTTCGATCTTTGCTCTTTCTATTTTCGAATAATTATTATTAACAAGATCAAATGTATATTTTCAATATCAAGATCTACGATTAAAATTTAACAAAGATGGATAATCATTTAATTTTTTTTGGTTTTTGTTTTTTTTTTGAAATTGTCTTCGATTCATTACAAATTGATATAATTATTATTAATGAAAGTAATAATATTAAATATATTATTAAAAACTGTAATGCAACAATATCTTCTTCTTGCACGTAATATTTATTCACAGTTGAAAAGTTCAAAAAGATGAAAAAATAAAAAATATATAAAAGACAATCGATTATTCTTACGAATTACAACCAACTACTACTTCCATTTACTTTTTTTACTTTTGTACTTTTTACTTTACAACGCGTATTATATATATGTGTGTGTGTGTGTGTGTGTGTTTATGTGTTGTGTTTGCTATACGCACAGTGTAAAAGTTCACGGTCAAAGTAATTTTCGAAACCTTTATGCATTTCATATATATATATATATATATAGAACGATGACTGAATTTAAATGACAGTGGTCAAATCTATAAGATCCTTACGATGTTATAAACACATGCATATATATATATATATATATATATATATATCAATTAAATGTTATCTAGTCAAAATTTAATAGGGGAACATTTAATAACTATCTTTAACTATTCCCTAGAAAATTATACTATGAAGGGTGTAAAAAAAAATTATCATATTTGTTTTAAATGATAATCGATATTTAAAGTTGTTAAACAATATCTAATAAAATTAACGTATATTTGCAATATATTAATATTGATAACAATATTTATTATTTTTAAATATTATATAATATATATATATATATATATATATTAAAAAATACTTAGAAAAATTAACAGTCTCTTACTTTATCTCTCTTTCTTTATCTTTCTTTATCTTTCTTGTTCTGTATATCTCTTTTTATTTTTTTATCATGATCATCGAAGAAGATAATAATCATCTCAACGATAGACGAAGCCAATAATAAAAAAAAAAAAAGATAAATGATCCAAGATCGCGTAACTAATTTATGCTTGCCTCCTCCTCCTCTGACAAATACACGCATACGTACCACGTGTACACGCATACATACGTACGTACGTACACATATATCATATACATACATATTTATCTATATTGTTACATATTATATAGAGACAAATTCTTTCATTAATGTCTCTGATTTATATTCTCGCTTTGGTTCGATCAATCGATCGTTTGATATGCTCTTAATAAATATACGTGAATCGAATAATTATCATCTACCATGATTTCTAGTAGATCTCTAAATTCTATCATTGCTTGATACAATCATCATCAAATATTATATAATAATAGTATTTTTATTATTCTAATATTTGTACTTTTTTTTTATTGCAATTGTTTTTTGTTTTTTTTATTTATTTCACCTGGGTGCATGCATACGTGTATATATATATATATATATATATATATATGGGTGTATTTAATTATTGTTTTTTTTTCTATACATTTTTATCGCAATATATATATACTGTGTATAAAGTTGTTATGAGAAATAAACTGTATATAAAGAATAGAAAATACTGTCTGTCCTATTTATCCTTTTTTGGGATAAAACAGACAGACAGACAGACAGACAGACAGACCACCATCATCATGTCTCACATATAAATACAATTCCTAATACCGTTCATGGAGATTCCATTAAAACGGTGTACACCTGTTAAACTATTTTTTATTTTATCTATATTGTTTAAAAAAAAAACCAAAAAAACAAAAAAAAACAAATATGAAAGAACAAATTTGACACAAGTATGAAAAAAAAAAAGTACGCGTCTCGTCGAATTTCTTTTAGATTTCAAATGAATTAATTAATATTTGTTTTAATTAAAAATAAACGTAAATCATTGTCTTGGAACGAAGAACATAAAAGAAATGATTTACCTTGCTTGAAAGATCCATTTTATTAACACACATTTTTCAAAGTATATAAACTTGAAATTGAAAGTAGTAGTCGGATTTATATTTCTTTTTAATTATTTGAATTTTAAATAACAGAATTTTCTCTATACGTTTGTGCGTGTATATGTTAAAGAAAACTAAATGATATATTAATCAAAATAATACATACATTTTGTAGGGCTCCCAACGTGGTCCACGTGGCCTTGGAAAATGCTTCCTGATCCGAGGGATGGCACTGGTCTTTCTTTCTCTCTCTCTCTCTCCCCCGCACAGTGTCTTCGAACTTTCTTCTTTGCTTACGTTTCACATCATATCATTAAGATCATCTAATCACCTTGCTTATCGTTTCAACGTATGATTTTAAAATTTCATTAAAATATACGACTTCGAAATAATATACAAAGTTAATAAATAATTTGTCTTCTTTTCATTGAATCTTAAATATTATTATTATTATTATTATTATTATTATAAATAAAAAGAATACTCTATGAAAATGATTTAAACAATATGACAGGTAAAAAAACAGACGTATTATTATGCCACGTACGTCAAATGATTTTTGAATGGCTTAATCGGTAGAACGAGAATATTTATCCGACGACCCGTTAGAGATAACTAAAGTACACACATAATATAACTCAAAGTAGACACGGAAGAACGCGCGAACTTCTTCGTACTGACGTTCACCGTTCACCGTTCCATTCCCCTTACACCACTTCACTAATGCAACACCTCCCGCCACCCCAATCGTATGGAGCGAAGCGCACACTGCATATAAACACTCGGCCGACGGTCGTAGGTACACTGACACGGCGGCTTGAACGTGGACGGCGCCATGACACTGCAGCGCCATCTTCTCAGATAGAAGTGAAAGTACCTCGATCGAGTCAGACGTTGTGCGCAGGCTATTCTGCGCATGCGGGAAAATATGAAACTGCAAAATACATTAATTATTTTTAAAAGCATCAAAATACGAAAATACAATATATAATACAATTTATTTGTTTTTATTCAAGGAGATATAATATATTATAATAATTAAATACTACAACGTTTAATAATATGTTAAATTGAAACAACTTTTTACTGATTTGACTTATTTAGTAGCACTTTTTAACATCTTTTTTTATTGAAAAAATTATTAGAAAATTGTATTGTCTACATCGTGATATTTTTTAATCTTTTACTCGATATAATAAATTACCTTTTAAAGCTAGAAAAATAATACTATTTTAAATATGAACGAAGTGGCGGGAAATGCATGGGGGCCAATCGAATGTATCGAAACTTCCTACCAATGGTGCACCTTCGCGGGAATTTTAAACGCGAAATCAGACTTGTTGCAATACAACAGAAACTGTAACAAAAGAAATAAGATTAAGTATGAAGAAACGTGTTGATAGATAAAGAAAAATGATAGAAATGAATAAAATAATGTATATAAAATGAATACGAATAAAATAATAAAGATTGAAAAGAATTTAGAAAATAAAACTAGGTATAGAAAGTAAAGAATAAAACCTGTAACATTGGCAACACTAACCATATTAACTCCGTCATCACGAAACTGTTGGTGGGCAGGCAGGAAAGAAAGGAGGTCTTCCGTTCCGGCATAATAGTCGTGCGAGTTGGCAGCCACGAGAGCTTATTGTCGCGACCATTTTATCTCCTATACCTTGATAAAACTTCCAAACGGTAACACCTCTTTACTCCAAAGTTTTCTTTTTAACCGTTTCCCTTCCCCTGGACCCCTCTAAGTTCCTCGCACCTAAATTAAAAGGAATCAAACCGTCAACTTGTCATATATATATATATATTGTCACAATTAAAAGGATCCTCCTTTCTTAGATTTGTATAAGAAAGAAGAAGAAGAAAAGTAAAGTAATAAGAAAGTAAAGAAAAACGTCATCATTTTTGTCAAAATAATACTACCGTGTAACAAAGAGAAACAAACGTCAAGATGAATGAAGAATACGACGCGATTGTTCTTGGGACCGGCTTAAAGGAATGCATCCTATCTGGTATGTTATCGGTTAGTGGAAAAAAGGTACTCCACGTAGACCGCAACAAGTATTATGGTGGTGAATCGGCCTCCATAACACCATTGGAAGATCTATTCGCGTAAGTTTAAACGATGTTTTTTTTTTCTTTTTTAATAATGATCGATATTAAATTGATCTATTTGTTATATCCTAATGATCTAAATCATCCTCCACCCTATTATCTTTTTCTTGACGTTTCTTATGACATTTTACTTGTCTCGCTATTTTCAATACGAATTAAATCATTATTATTTCTTTCTATTTCTCTCTATCTCTAGAGAAAAATGTCTTATCGAAGAGAGGAAAACAAGCAGCGCCCGTGCAATGCGGATTTATTGATTTTTCCCCTTTGGTTCCTGTCGTACACACGGAACACTCTATGTGTGATCTCTCTTCTTCCTGAACAAGCTTCGTTAGACGATCGAAATCTTCCGTTACCAACTCTCTCTTTTTTTTTCTCTCTCTCGCTCTCTCTCTCTCTCTTTTTACATTACTCCTACCAACTCCTTCCCCCTTTGATCCATATACTAAGTCTATCTTTCTCTCTCTCTCTCTCTCTCTCTGATACGGAAATCATCGAAGAGGAAGTCAAACGAGGACAAATTTCACTCCTTAGACATATATATTATTTTTTTGATTTTAATTTTCTTTTATACAAATCTAATTTCTATTTCTATTTTGAATCATTATTTTTTCTTCGTATGGCGGTAATTTCAAAAATCGTCAAGTATTTATTATTATTATTTTTTTTTTGTAACAACAAAATTCTTTTCTTCTCATCGTTGAAACATAACATTTTACAAAAAAAAGATGATAAGATTTTATCTTTTTTTTTGCTCTTTAATTTACTTCACGCGATTTGTTTTTTTTTTGTTGTATTTCTTTTTACGTAATGATAGCTGATCCCCCACCAGTTTTAAAGTCATCACTCGTACACACAAATGAATGTACTCGTATATGTGTGCAAGTAAATTTATCAGGAAAGTGGTGGATTGTAATTGATATTACAATATGATCTTGAATTTGAAATAAAATCTTTATCTTTTTGTCTCCTCAACCTTTTTTTCTTATTTTCTTTCTTTCCTCTTGTTTTCTGCAATGATTATAATAAAAACGTTCAATGACTTAACAAAATACAACATTTTCTTCAACGTTAATTCAAGCATACTATAATTTAACTATTATTTGCTAACATGAAGTTACCTTATTGAAAAGAAGATAATTACAATTGATCTCAATTACCTTTTGTCATGTAGCAAATTCAAAGCACCACCACCAGATGAAAGTTATGGACGTGGTAGAGATTGGAATGTCGATCTTATACCTAAATTCTTGATGGCCAATGGTCTCCTTGTGAAATTATTGATTCATACCGGTGTGACACGTTATTTGGAATTTAAATCGGTAGAAGGATCTTATGTGTATAAATCTGGAAAGATTTCTAAAGTACCAATCGATCAACAAGAAGCTTTGTCCAGTGATTTGATGGGTATCTTTGAGAAAAGACGTTTTCGCAATTTTCTTATATGGGTGCAAAATATGAAGGAGGATGATCCTAGAACTTGGGAAGGATTTGATCCCTTTAGTAGCCAAATGTGTGCACTTTATCATAAATTTAACCTTGATAAAAATACTCAAGATTTTACGGGTCATGCATTAGCTTTATACAGGTGAGTAATTATTGCATTATAATATTAAATGTGATACATTGAAATATTTTACATTATTCTCTTTTTAGGGACGACGAATACATAACTAAAAGTGCGATAATAACAATAAGGAGAATTAAATTGTATAGCGATAGTTTAGCACGCTATGGCAAATCACCATATTTATATCCTATGTATGGCCTCGGTGAACTACCTCAAGGTTTTGCACGACTTAGCGCCATTTACGGGGGTACGTACATGTTGGATAAACCAATTGATGAAATTGTCATGAAGGACGGTAAGGTATGTAGAAAAAGAAATCCTTAATAATTGTATCATACCTAAATGCATTATTTCAAATTGATCTATTGTAATCGTAGGTAGTTGGTGTACGTTCTGGAGACGAAGTAGCTCAATGTAAACAAGTATTTTGTGATCCTACTTATGTACCTGATCGCGTGAAGAAAGTTGGCCAAGTAATAAGATGTATCTGCCTTTTGGATCATCCGATACCAAATACTGGTGATGCCCTTTCAACGCAGATTATCATTCCGCAGAAACAGGTAAGCTAATAAAATAAATAACATTGTTCTAATAAAATAAACATTACAACAAATGTTAAATAATATTATTAACATTTACAACACAACAGGTGAATCGTAATTCGGACATCTACGTTTCTTTGGTATCGCATACTCATCAAGTAGCCGCTAAAGGATGGTTCATAGCTATGGTGTCAACCACTGTTGAAACTAAAAATCCCGAACAAGAGATTCAACCAGGATTGGATTTACTTGGACCGATAAGACAAAAATTTGTTTCCATATCTGATTACATGGAAACTACCGACGATGGTTGCGATAGTCAAATTTTTATTTCTAGAAGTTACGATGCTACAACGCATTTTGAAACTACCTGTTTAGACGTACTCGATATATTCAAACGTGCAACTGGCGAGGAATTTGATTTCAACAAAGTTAAACAAGAATTAGGAGATGAGGATCAGTAACCGTAATAAAATACGCTTTTTATGATGATGATGATGATGATGATGATGATGATGATGATGATGATATTGTCCATTAATCGAGAAACAAAATTCTAACTATCAAAGTCTCTAAGTAATTTAATCGGACATTTATATCTCTTACCGACTGTGTCGGTTGTCAAGGTCTTAAAGCAAATACATACTGAGCATGTAATACTTGCGATAAGACAAAACACCACCACCACCATTTATAATCATTCATTTATTATAATTCTATTTGACAGAGAACGACAAGAATTTCTTTTTTTGTTTTTTGTTTTGTCTTTTTTGGTTTCTCTGTCTCTTAATCGTGAATTTCATCATTCAACATTATTATTATGTTGATACAATTAATTACAATTATAATCTAAAAACAAAAAACTAAGTAAACCTTTTTTTCATTTATATACGAAACATTCAATTTCTTTTTCTATTTTTCTCTATTTTATTTTATTTTATTTTATAAACTTTCATCCAATAATGAAATAATAGATTAATAAATCTATTTCACATATAAGATTTATAATCATCGAAACACGAGCAGCCCATGCCCCAACAGTAGCAGCAAAACATGTGTTATTATTGTCAATATATGCATGAGAATTTTGAAAAATGGCATAGAAGAAAGATGATAACAGTTTTACGAATACAGATTGTTTAATATTTTAATTACTGAAGTAGAAGAAGAGTACGAGAGAGAGAGAGAAAGAGAGAGCATAATAGTTATTGTTGCAAATGTCATCAATTAAACAAACAAAAAACACACAGACGAGATATATATTATATATATTATAAAATGAGAGAGACAAACACACACACACACACACACACAATGTAATGAATTAAATGGAAGACATTTAAATAGCATGTTTCAGTTTAGCTTTAGAACAAGAATATATTATTCCTATATGCATATAGAGATGATGATAATAATAATTCTTGAAAGTGGAAGAGAGTTAAACTAAGAAGAAATTAAAATGACATCGAGTAATGTAGGATAGATATTCGATATTCTCTATAAAAAAAAAATATAAAAAAATAAAATATGGAATAGTGTATAAGAACAGAAATATAAGAATAATATCGAAGTATGTTTTATCATCATGGATAATAATAATACATGGTAAAGATGAAATTGAATCGTTGATTGAAAAAAAAAAAAGAAAAAAACAAGAAAATTGTTATAATTATGTGAGCTTGCGAATGTGAATAATATTCCTTTGCATATCCTCCCATGAATGTATCAGAAAATATCTATCGTTATTTGATAAGGTGTGCGAAAAAAAGAAAAAAAAAGAGAAAATAAATAGATAGGATAGTAAGAGAGCGCATATGTTCGTACATCTGTTCGTTGGCTGCTACTGAGAGAGCATGTGCATTGTGTGTGTGTGTGTGAGAATAGAATGAATGGTTCGATCATTTCTTTTCTTTTCTTTTCTTTTGATTCTATATTTCCATTTTTTCGTTGCTTGCACTTATTGCTTGAAAAATCACCAAGCACATTTTCACTAGCAATTTTCGTACTATGTACAACTAATTTGATGTATTTGTGCATACACATTGATAAATAAATAAATAAATCTCTTTCTTTTTTTTTCTTTTTCTTCTTCTTCTTCTTCTTCAGAATGGTATTGGCAATGTAAAATGTAATACAAAAAAAGTCCTATGGAATAAAAAATATTATTGATTTAATTATTATCCGTTTATATTTTATTATATATTATTAATTTGAGTTTGTCGTTTTTTTAGGAATTTTTTTAATTTTAAAATCCTTTTTTGAATTTGTATAAACTTTGTCAATATTTTCTTCACATTGTTCTAAAATGTAAAGATTGTCATCTCTACATCCAACTACGATCAATCCATTTATCACAACCGGTGATGAAAATATTTCTCCATCAAGTTTAATACTCGATAATATATCTCCTTGGGTAAGTTCATAGATGTATAATGAACCATCTTTACAAGCTATACACGCATAATTATCTTCCTTCCAAGGTGTTGTATAAATTTCCGATGATACACTTTTAACATACTTTGCTATTGGTTCGTGCTTTTCTACTGTATAATTTAATTCCAAATAATGAATACTTTTGCGCGAACATGCGATAATATTTTCACAATTTTTTATCGAATCATATTGTGTTATGGGTTTTGAAAGTATAACGTTATTTACTTCGTATGTCCATAACTATAAAAAAAAAAGAAAAAGAAAAATATATTATTCATTCGTTATATTACAGACAGACAGACAGACAGACAGGATCAATCATTGTATCATCACCTTTGTATCAGCTTGAATATCAAAACAGATTAATAAACCTGTTACTCCGGTAAAAAGTACAAATCCATTGTGAAGTATAACAGGTGATACAAAAATAGAACTAGATATTTCACGTCTCCAATAAATATTTCCATTAGATTGATTTAATGCTATACAAGTACCACCTAATGTTCCAAATAATACTGATTCCGTTGTTGAATGTAAAATTCCTTTTGCTGTAATACTCGATTCACTGAATTTCACGTTCCAAATTTTCCTTCCATTCTAAATATCATATTTATACATTTCTTTTTTTATATTTAAATTGATCACATTAATGAACAATATATATGTACGTATATACAGTTTTACATACTTCAGTGGAAAGACAGTATATGTTTTTATCGTAAGATCCAATATATAATACATTATTAGATTCAGATAATAAAGCTGTACATTTGACTATATCTCCTGTTTCATATTTCCAAACAATTTCTCCTGTCTTTAAGCAAAAACAATAAATATGATGATCGTAACAACCTAAAAAAAAAAAAAAATAGATTAACCATTAGAAATATGGCAAATTAATGATATCGTATTATGATTTAAAGAATACAAAAAAATAATAATCAATCACTTACCAACGATACCTTTGAAATTATCTAAAACTACAATTGAAGCTTCAACTGAATTTGGAAGTTGAATTTTATATGCATCCCTATTATTTTCTGCTTCAAGTTCGACTGTACAAATTACACCCAAATGTGAACCTACAGTAACAAATATTTTCTTGCTAAATAATATAAAAAGAAATCAATTTTATTATATTTATATATATATATATATATGTATAAATAATCTTATATATGGATACAATTATACTCACTTATACTGAAATACAGTTGGTGACGAATCTACACAACTAATTAAATTAAATGTACTTTTAACACGAATATTAGATACTTTTTTATACGACTTTAATATTTGATTATTAAAAGATATATGTTTATTCGTTTCTCCTTTACATATTTGCCATAAACATATATTTTCTTCATTTATATTATTAGAATTATTTGAAATTGATTTATCCATAATTGCACATGTTTCCTTAGACGTATTATTAATAGAAACATCAATTTCATTGGGCGTTAAATTAAATGATGATTTAAGATACGTCAGACATTCCTCAAATGTAGAATCTTTCAATAACATTCCAATTAAATTAGGAAATTGTATATTTACAAGTTCACAAATCTCTGTTGAAATTTGAAGAGCCATGATAGAAGTTCCACCTGATTTTATAAATCCATATGTTTTAGAATATAAATAATTATCCCATAAACTTGTAAAAATATCTTCAATTTCATCTTGATAATTATTCAATACAATTTTATCTTGCGTACATATATTTTGTAAATATTTCTTACAAATCTTGCCATTTTTGGTAAGTTGAATATCATTCATAAAATGAATTTTATCTGGTTTGTAAAAATCAGGTAAACTTTCTAAATGCAACTTAACTTTTTGTTTTAATTTATACTTATTAATTCCATTAATCATTCTAATGTGTATACACAAATGTAATTTATGTCTCTCCTTGTTCCACCAAGAATAACAATTATGTACAAAATCTAATTTGTTTATTATTTCATTAAGTTTTAATAAATTTAATTTATTTCCATATCGTTTTATAATATCGTCATGTCTTCCTTGATAAAATATTCGTCCAAGGTGATCAATCTGCGATAATATAATATTATAAAATATTTCAAATATAATATTAGAATAACGTAATAAAAAAGAAATATCTCTTACATGTACAATATCACCTGTATTACGAAATACAGGTTTAGTCAATTTATGAAAAACTTCATTGTCAATAACAGATATTCTACTGCTGCTTCCTAAATGATACACAAAATAATATATATTTTCTAAAATAAATATAATATATTAATTATATATATATATATATATAAAACATAAACAATTTATTACCAATAAAAAGATGACCTGAACCTTCAGTCACTAGACTACCATCATATTCACTTCTAACTTCAAATATTGTATTAGACAAAACTTTACCAAGATTAGAAGGTATACTTTTTCTATCTAATTTAACAATCTCATTAATACTAGCCCAACATGATACCTCTGTAATGCCATATATATTAAAAAATGCAGTATTATTTTCAATATGTCTAATCTTTTTAAGTTTGTCTATCTCGGGAAAATGTTCGCCACCCAAGATAATTACATGCAATGGATTAAATATTCCAAGAATTGTACTGGAAAGACGTTCAGGAGACCATCTATGAAAAAGTAGCGATGGAGTTGTTTGCAATACGGTTACTTTGCTCCAATGTATTACATTTAAAAGTCTACAAATACAATAATATAACATTATTAATATTACAGATGAATAAATTAATTGCAATTAATGTTATTTAGTTTTTGAATGATTACCTATCAGCATCATTTTTAATTCTTTTCGATACCATAAATATTGTACTGGCAGAATGAAGACTTAAAAATATTTCTATTATGCTAGGATCAAATGTTAAACTTGTCAGTTGTGCAATTTTGTCACGATGTGAAATACGTAGAATCAATTTTAAATCAATGATATTAGGTACTATACAAGAATGAAGTATTTTACAAATTTTTTCTTCACCAGTTGATCCTGATGTAGAAATTGCATAAGCATAACCACTATGAACATTTTCTATATATCGTTCCTGTGCTTCTTTTACTATGGTTAAATATATATATGCACCGTATAATTTAAATTTACAAATAATATCTTCAACGTCTACAGGATGTCGTAGAAAAATGTATTTTATGTATAACGTAGATACAAACTTGTTATACGTAGTAACATTTTTTAAAGATAAATTAACAAAACCACATCCTTTTGTTAATATTCTATGAATGAAATAAATACATTAATATTATTTTTCTTATTTCTGTGATTTATATATATATATATTAACATTAAAATTGATTCTACTCACCCTAATATTAACGTTGGTATACAAAATTCAGGAACATCATCGCAAATACCAATAAATTCAAAATGTTCTATATATTTTAACACTTTCAATGCAATTTTATATCTTCCTTCATTAAGATGTTTATATGTAATTGTATAAATTTTATTATATTCATGATACTCTACTGCTGTGTTATTTAAATAATTCCAATCAATGATATCAATCAAAGATTTGAATATGTCGTTTACATTATCATCATCATCATCATCATTATTTAACTTTTGCTTTTTATTTAATGGTTCCATAATAATTGAATTATTTATCGTTTAAAAGTATTAGTTTTAATTATTTATTATTACATTAAATAGATCATTTTTATTGTTATTACTCATAATTAGAAGTAATATCACAATTTTGTTTTAACACAAAACGTTGGTCTTTTGAGGAACTTCCTTTTATTCACTTTTTGAAATTAGGTTATGTTTACTAGTCCGATCGTAGCTATGTATCGATTAAAATTTCATTTAAAATATATATCGAATATGATAAATCGATTGTTATTATTTGTACAATACCAAAACAATTTTTTATTGCTGTGTGTGTGTGTGTATATGTGTATGTAAATATATATAATTCTTAATTTTGTTTGTTTTTTTTTTAATCTATTATCGAATAACAAAATATACATGAAATGATTTAATTATTTTCAAGATACTTATTACAATGAAATAAATACTGCTAATTATTGTAATTTTAAATTTACAAATTTAACAAATATTTATTTAACAAAGTAGAAAAGAGAGAAAGTAAATGAGTGAGAGTAAGAGTGAAAGATAGAAAGACAAAAAGGGTAAGAGATATTATTACCTAAGAATTACGGAAATGTATTTAAATTATAATTTTACAAATTAATCTTAAAGATTTAGATTTAGATTTAAAGATAATTTAAAATGTGTTATGGAAAGTATGAGAGAAAAAAAAAATTATAAAAAATATGATGAAATCTGTTAACAAGTCATATACAGTATATAGAAATTTAATTAATATTTGCCATAAAATATTTACACATATTTAATCTAAGTTGATCAAAATTAGATATAAATCAAAAGTATTAAACTTGTTTTTTTAAATTACACCATTTAAGCACTTCATCATCAATGAAATTATGGTTTCATGTAAATTTGTTTTGAATGTACTCCGTGTCGTAACGTTTTATAGCACAGTTATATGAAAGAAAAAAAAAAAAAAGACGAAAGAAAGATCAAAATGTAACAATTTGAAATACTAAAATTAAATATATTTTTAAAAAGAGATCCTTTGGCTTTTTATTTCTCCTCGCACCATTCATTTTCCTTGCGAACTTGTTCTTCTTCAGATGCTGTAAAGTCATTCTTAATGTTGAATGTTTTACGAATTTCTTCAGGAGTTTTGCCTTTGATCATATTAGCAACAGTCTTGCACGTAACATCTAAGAGTCCCTTAATATCAAGATAATTAGCCGCCAAAATTAATTCAAACAGTGTACCCTGATCAACCTAAAAGAAATAATAACGTATCTTATCAAATATTCTTAAATTATGGTAAACAAATGATTTGACATGTTTCATAATACAAAGGTGGCTTATATAAATCTCGTTTAACGTTAGCATTTACTTAATTATTGTATAGAAATAAATATTGCTTTTAAATTTGAATAATCTATTTATAACAACAGAACGTTTATGTTAATAGATTAATGAGTCACCTTGTACACTTTTTCTCTAGGTATAACGATATATATATAATATATAATAATAATAATAATAATAAAGATAAGATACTTTTAAGAAATCAGCGTCCCAAGAGCTAATATCATCAGTACGTTTTTCTTTATTTTCATCATCTTCAGGTGGTGGTGGATCATCTTTATGATATGTTGCCCATTGTAATACTTTCCTCAGAATAACAGAATTAACATTAGGCAAGGGAACGGCTTCCTCTTCTTCATCATCCATACCAAGATCTTCTAACATAGTTTTTATCGTAACAGAACATTTTGCAATATCTACGTCTATCTCAAATACTTCTCCATCAGAACTTTGCAGCTTGATATTAGGCATCTATAATAAAAGAAATTTCTAATGGAATAAAATATTTCAAAAATGGATAAACTTAGTCATTCTTTTATACACAATGTTGCACATTAAGTATATATACATATATATATTTCTACTTAACCTCGACGCATATGTATTACGCATATAACTAAGTAATTGCAGATATATAGATTCTTGTAAATAATTTGCATCAAGGGTAAATATCAAAAGTTGTTTACAGCAATTACACTTGATATTTGTTACGAATTATTGTTTTGTTTTTTTTCTCTCTCTCTCTCTTTTTTTCTTTTTTTTTTTTTTGAATTCAAAATCATTAACAACGATCCGCAAATAATTTTAATTCTAACGCAACACATTTCATTCCTAACGACGAAACGACATTTTCTCTCTATACTCGTGCTTATATATATATATATATATTTTGAAAAAAAATGAAATAATTCAAATGGAATTGATATACTGTAATTTCCTATGCACGAACGATATTATAAAAATTAATATTACCTTGTTGATTTTATTCGACGAAGAAATATGTTTACACTTGCTCAAAGAATAAGAGAAATAATGTTATAACTTGAACGCCTTCCACGAAGAGACTCTACATAGGTTTTGATTCTTCTTGGTTCTCTTTCCTTTCTCCTTCTACTCTTCTTTCTTTCTTTATTTCTCCTTTTGCTCGTTCTATTGGTCATGTAGAAACATTTTCTATTGGCTAACGCTCAATCGATACTCTCCTCTCATTGGTCTATCGTACCTTCCGTAATCGAACTTCGATTTGAGGGAATTTTGAATCGCTAAATGCATCACATATAAATAAATATATAAATCTAATAGAATATTTTAATATTAAATAACCTAATACACGTAATTTTATTGTAGGAAACTTTAAAACTAATCACCATTATAAAATATAGATTATGCAATAGTTACGCCATCTTTCAAACTCTAATACACAATTTATTGGTTGTTAAATTTGTAATAAAAGAATGTACGTAAATGTATTTGAACATTGACTAGTATTAAAAATACGATTTACCGAATCAATAAATATTTAAATCGACTAAAATATTGTTTTGAATGAAATAATATACTTGTATTTTACTCAATTTCAAAATTGACCGCCATTATGAAAACTGACCATGTGACCGCATGACGACATCGTCGGGTGAATAGATGATTGGTCAATCCGTAGAAATCATGCGCGCGAATATTTCCCTCACTCTTTCTTGATTCCTCAGAAAAGACACATCGTTCTCTTGCTCGGTTTCTCGTATCACGGTGGCTGTGAGTACCGTGAAGGACATTAAAGTGTTAAGACGCACACGATCGAGAAAATACATATATAAAAACGCTACGTAATTTTCTATATTTATAAAAAATTATCATACTTTCGGAGATAGGACTACGTAAGACAATTGTTAGATTGCATCTATCGCTGTCAAAACAGTGTTTAAGTTATTTAAAAAAAATTTCTCTCTTTAGATATTATTATTCATTTATCTGTAAAAATAACAAAATATTCATTCAAATTTAATTATTAATATTAATTAAAAAATTTAAAAGAAAGGGATAAAAGAAAAAAAAAAAGAAAAGAAATGACGTGATTTCACGAAGATCGACAGAAAAAAAAAATAATCATCGGACGTTTAACATAATATAAGTAAAACAAAAAGAAAAGAAAAAAAAATTAATATAATTCTTTCTTTCTTTTTTGTTTTTGTTTAATTAAACAATAATTTAATATTATCCGAAGTTTGCTTATTATGGACGACCCCTAAAATCATTCCTGTCAGTGACAGTGTATCTTAATTTTTCAAATACTACGTATATATGTATACATATATATATATATTCACATTTTTACATGTACATAATCCGAATACATAGAAAAAGAATGTTATTTAATCTTTCCGTTTAAAAACAAAGAAATATATAAAAAATAGAAAAAAAAAAAATTCTGGTGATCCAATTTCTTGGAAAGATAAAAAGAAACTTTTGATTTACGAAATAAGTGTGTAACACCAACATACAAGTACATCCACCCACATACATACATACATACATATATACAAACACGTTGATCAACTATTTAAAACCAGCAGAAGGGAAATACTAGATTCACGAGATGGAGTTCAAGTTCAACGTCAATAAACTACTACCTAGGAAGATCAACAAGGCTACTCATATGCTAATACCAGAAGATTTTAAAGGGGATCGTCGTCAGCTAAAGTAAGATAATCATTATGATTATTATTATTATTATTATTATTATTAGAAAAATAATCTTATATATATTGCCCCTTTTTCTTTTTCTATTATTCTAATTAACATACATACGAGTAGATATGTATATATATATATTAGTGTGTATGTAAGAGGACATTACACCTGTGTTATTAGCCGGTCATTACAAGAACGCTTATACGCTGGCGCGAAATGCTGTGTGTGGGCGAGAACGAATGGCTTCGCCCCAGTATTATTGATGACCTTTTTTTTTTTTAAATGGACCATATATGTTTATCGTAATAATAATCTTGCATAATATTTCATCCCCGATTGCTTTTTTACAATTATTTATCCAATTTTTATTAACGAACACTTCGTTGTATTATCAATTAAATGATAATGATAATGACGATGATGTTAATATTGATGCAACAAATGTGGATGAAACATCTGGAAATAATTAATTCTAATATATTATGCGATAAATATATATGTATATATATATATGTATATGTATATATGTATGTAAAATGGTGTAAATTTAAAAGAACGTTCGAAGAAATTCTTAAGCAGTGACTCGAACGAATGAACGAACGAACGAACGAACGCTCACGGAAGTCTATGACGAAATGGTAGAGTGCTTTCTCACCGTTTACCTCCCGTTGGTTGCTCCGTTATTATGTGGAAAACTATCTCTCTTGGATCCCTCTTTCCTTTTTGCATAGAGAACAGAACAACGACGTTGTTGGGGAGTTGGATAAATATGTAATGCCAACTCTCCTCTTACCTACATACATACAAATAAATAATATTACTTTTCAAAATATCTCCTTAATGCGTTCACCAATTTCAATATTTTATTTTTACTTTTCCTATAAATCAATGATTTTTAATGTTATTGCAAAATATTGTACAATATTTGAACTATTGGGCTGTTCGGAAAATAATAAATGCATGAATTGATGCAAAATGGCAAATAATAACACGTGAGATCGATGAGAAGTTCAATTTATCAAATTCAACTATTTATGCTCATTCAAAAGCCTTAGGTTTTATTTTTGAAATGAAAATTGTTTTCATTTTTACAAAAGAAAAATAAAATTATTTTCCGAACAATCGAATATACTTGGAAGATTTAAAGTTAAAAAGATCTGGGTATAAATTTGCTAACAATTTAACAAATAAATGTTGAAATATGTGTTGAACACGAATTGAATTGATCGATATGTTAAATATGTCTATTTATGAGACATAAATGTGATGAAATATTATCGAATCGTCCTTAGACTACTTCAATCGATGTTAAGGTCGATGTCTATAGACGATTATTATCTTTTCAAACTTATAATAATGTTTTATTATTATAAAAAAGTATTACAAACAAATCTAGACGTAAATTACACTGTTATAGGACATTGAAATAATATATCAGTTATTACAAGATTAGTTGAAAGTTGTAATTCAATGAACATACCAACGTGTATTATGTAACGATGCTCTATTCGTGATGTCATTTTCTACGTATTACAATGTCCCATCGAATTAATTAATTCTATCGTTGTTTCAAATCTGTTTAACAAAACAAAATAAAACAAAATGAATTATTTTGAATAATGTTACAGCGAAGATCAACGACAAATAAAAAAGATTTTGGATGACATGGGTGAAGCCTCTGCCAAAGCTCAAGGATTAAGCAAGCCAATTACCAGTGCTAGTAAACTTCGAGACACTGACCATATTGTTTATCTTCTTGTTGACAGCGAAGCGAACAAGTAATTTGTTGTTTACAAAATTATTCTGAAATAATAATATAAAAATAGATAATAATGAATAATTTGGAAATAAAATTAAAAATATATATTATAATATGTTTATGCTCGTGTAAACGAGTTGTAATATTTTCTATGAAAGCAAAGAGAGCTTTCATTGTATATAGCAATGGTGGTGGATCGATAACGAAGCTGAGTTTTACTGCATAAAATGCGTCTTTTGTAGCGTCTTTTTCTTTTTAAATTGACGTAGAATTTTGTTGATTCATTTTAATTGATATTTTTGTTTATCATTGATCAATTATTTCAAATAAAATGATGGATTTAATATATATCGAATATTTGTTGTTGTTGTTGTAATCATCTTATGTAACAATTCGAGAAAGATGAAATTAGAGATAAGGATAAGTGTTAAATTAATCTTTTTCGGTATCGCGAAACACGTTAGATGTTAATTTACGATATAATATACTTAAATATATGATATTTAATTAATCATATCAATTATAATATATGTAATATCATTTGATGATCTTCAATTTTGTAGCAATTTGGGAAGCGTAGTAGGTTTGCTGAAAACTGGATCGAAAAATTTATTTATGTTCGATGAAACTGGTGCAAGTTATCAATTGAAACCACGGTGTATCTTGGATTTTTATATTCATGAATCACGACAACGTATGGGTCTTGGAAAAATTCTTTATCAATACATGCTAACCGTAAGTTTTATTATACATTTAATTTTCATTGAATATAAAACGTGACGATTATACAAGAATAATTTCGACATTTTGTAAACGTACAAAATAATTCATCTAATAGCATGATGAACAAAAAAAAAGAAGACAAAATGATAAAAGTAAGATAATAGGTGTTGTTACGGATTTAAAGGTAACATGAAGAAGGTGAGTGAACTCTCATCATGCTAGGCCATTTATTTCGACACGGTTCGTTGATTTGTATCTAATCCATGGTAGTTAGTAGTAGTAGGAGCAAAAGTTTCTCCCTCAATTTTTATTAAATAAATATATATGAATAATATTAGATAAATCAACGATCAACATTTCTTTCTATATACTTTTAAATCGTTTTGATATTTCACGATGAATAATTAGAATTTTATTACATTAATTATTTTCTTTAAAGATATTTTGATGAACGATTACAAATTATCTCTATACGCGTGTTTCTCATGTGTGTTTTGTTTTGTTTTGTTTTTTCTTTTTCTAGGAAGAAAATATCAGGCCAGTGAAATTAGCGATCGACAGACCATCGGAGAAATTTCTTGCCTTTTTACAAAAACATTATGGATTGTCCAAAATCATACCGCAAAATAATAAATTTGTAGTATTCGAAGGATTTTTTGACGACGGTGAGAACTTCCTTCTTATTCTTCTTCTTCTTCTTTTTTTTTGTTTTTGTTGAATCAATAAACCCATTAAGAGACTTGGGTCACTGTGTTTATTCGTGTTTACGTAAAATCAATAAGTGTTGAACTAGAAAAGAAGACTTTGTGTTAAAAAATATTAAATAATATTTATATCATTTTATTGAATTAATCAACAAGTCAAATCAAACATTTCTAATATAAAATGCTAGCACAGACATTAATTGTTTAATTCAATAAAATAAATTTAATTGATGATATCAAAATGTCATATTAACCATTATAAAAATCCTTACGAAGGATTGTCTGGTAATCTGAATAACACCATAAAAGTACAAGGCTAAAGTCGAGTCATCGTCGATCCCACTTCATTTTAAAGGTACGAAAAAGGTACACCCACAAGGTCAGTCAGTCAGACAGTCTGATATAGGCCAGATACTTGCCAATGTTATTGCATTGGAAATAAAATAACAAAAATATAAAATAAAAGAATACAAAAGAGGGGAGGAGGAGGGAGGGAGGGGAGGGAGGGAGGGGACAGTTGGAAATAGCAGTCAATGCTATATTGATAATTTAATTTTAAAAGAGCTTATAGACTAACAATCTGATTTCAAATTGTATGATTTTATCCTTGACTTAGATTTATGTTGATTAAATATAACTAACAACTTATAAGTTTCCCCATTTGTAAAATGATAGCTTTGTAAAAAAAAAAAAAAAACTTCGTACTTTGATCTAATTTGTATTATTACATTTTGTGTTTGTTCATTTTTTTTTTTAGAAATTCAAGATGTTAGAGCTAACAGATATAGTTTACCTCCAAAACATTCATTTGATATCGGAATGACTAATAATAATAATAATAATGCAACGAAAAGTAATAGGTAAGTGTATTATAAAAAAATATAATATGAATATATATATATATATATATATATATATATATATATATATATATATGTTATAAATAATAATAAAAAAATATTTGTCAATTAATATTTTGTTCTATAGAATAATTTTCTTTTTAGTACAAATGATATCCCGTATGTTTCTACAGTTTCACGAAGTTCTTACGGAAGATACGCCGCTGGACGACCACCTTGTTCAATGGCAAACGTAAATAAATTTATATATATAATATATCCTAATAATTATTAATAATATTTATAGAAAAGAAAAAAAATGTATACATATAATTATTATAGATAATTCATAACACTGCAATGGTTGGCCAATCAGTTGAACGAACAGGGTGAGTAAAATCGGATAGTACAATGTTTGAACGACGATTGAAATTGTTGTGCGATCTTTTTTTAAAAAAAAAAAAAAAAAAACATTTGTACAAACGATTATTAGTTAAACAATTTATATTATATTATATTTATTTTGTTATTATTATTATTATTATTTTAATACGCGAAATAATCCGAATTTTTAACGAGGACAATAATAATCTATTTGGAAAAATAAAAAAAAATAAAATAAAAATAGAAACGAAAGTTATAAACTTCATTCGACGATCGTTAAACGAAATATTTGTTCTTGCCAAAGTAACAGATTATTTTTCAACATATATATACATATATATAAATCGTTAAATTATAATTTAGAAAAATGATTAAGTTTGTTTTTTTTTCTCAATTATTATTCTATGTAAATATGTAAGACAAATGTTGTGCAATTAACGCATAAAAAATATGTTTGCTTGTTTTTTTTTCTTCCGATTACTAAATGACAAAAATCACTTGTTAATTTCTTTTGTAGTTGATTATTAAAAAAAAAAAAAAATACAAAAAAAGGATAATATTTATTTAAATAATTTATTTTTGACGAAATATTTCAATGTTTAAAAAAACGATATACAAAAAAAAAAAAGAAAAAAAAATATATATTTATATTGTAAAAGTTATTTCATATGTTATAAGAAAATATTATTGTTCCAATATTATAATATGTTGTTCGTTAATACTACACATTTAAAAAAATACTTGAACACTTTATCATGCATGTTTTTTTACACACATGCAAAAATATATATATATATAGTATATAATTAATTAATTTGTGATATTTATATTCTACTATTTAAAATTATTCGCACCGATCTCATTTATTATATATTATATTCGTTTAATTTTTTAATTATTATTATTATTTTTTTTTCCATGCTTCACATAAGTCTTATGCTTATTATCTTAAAAATTATTTAAAAATTTGCTCATTGTAAAATTATTTTTCGTTGCATTAATAACACACGCAAATAACGCATATATCTTTTTTTTTCTTTTTTTTTACTTATATCTTATAATTATT
Organism: Polistes dominula; assembly: GCF_001465965.1. Next base: position 98,898 of record NW_015149047.1, on the reverse strand, counting down.
ATTAAGAGTTAATCTTTGGTAAATTTAATTCTTATTAAATGTTGATCATAGAAAATAATATTATTTAAAAATAGCACATGTGACGTTTACATTTTTGTTAAATCCGATTGATATCTAAGCCTTCAGAGAAGGTTGTTGCTAAAGCTTTTTTTAGTTTTGTAATTTTATTTCTTTATGTATACATTTTTATCATCCACATACATACATACATATATATATTAACGAATTTTATTGTTAAATAAAATAAATCATAAATCATAAAAGACTTAATATCGTATATAAACACACACACACACAAAATTGCATGTCCTTATTTATGACGTTATGACATTTTTTTACGCCATCACGGAAAGAGATGAAATTTTCAGTGAGGATATTAATTCGTCCCCTGTAACACCAAAACTGGAACGACCTCGGTCTTTAAGTTTATATTCGGAGGATGATCAAAAGCAACATACAAATGAAACATCAACGGTATTGAAGACAGTTGTTCCTAATAATAACGAAGCAACATCATTTGCTACCGTTATAAAAGATACTGAAAAAACTGTTAAAGCTTCACCTTCATGCAGCCAAGAAGTAACTGGAAATAATCAACACACTCATCTCGATCTTAAATTTTATCATTCGCCATTATGGTAAAAAAAAAAAAGAAAAAAAAAAAAGAATACATTTATAAGTGGTATACTTATCGTAAACACAAAATAGACAAATAAATTTGATGCTAAAGTAACTTTTGTTCTGTCTTAGATGTTCTCTTATTAATGAATATGAAGAAAAATATCCAGTTCTTATGACAACACTTTTTCTTATTTCATTAACTAATTTATACTTTTGATTTAAGATTATTAATTAGTTTCTTTTTTTTTTTTTTTTAAATGTTAATGTTATGTTTTTTTAGGTACACTTAAGTATTGGTATTTAATTTGTGTTATATCAAATGCAACAGTATTGACACAGTTTCATTTAATGACTATTAATATAATAAAGCAATAAAAAAAATACACCAAACAAAAACAAAAAATCCTAATACAAGCAAATAATTTACTCCAAGTTCATAATTTATTTCTATTACAACAAGTGGCAAAGAAACTTTTTAAAAATAATAAAATATAAAAACAAAACAAAAATTATTTATGATGCAAATTTATGTTTAAAATTAATCAAATATCTAATCTTAAATTATTCATATAATCAAAAAAAAAAGAAAAGAATTAAAACATATATATATATATAATAAAATTGTAACCAACAAAAAAGAAATATAAATAAATAAAATATGAATTAATTTAAAGGTCATCAACTCTCTCACTTGTAATCCAGGAAATTAAATTTATACATGTTTCCTGACTTAGGTATAAATAATTAATGAACTTTGCTTCAATAATACCTAAACCTATACCAGCACAAATGTCAAGAATATTATGTCGTCTCATTAAAAGTCTAGATAAACATACACAAACACACCAAGATATTAGGGATAGTGTAAAAATAGAAGGCACTTCCCATATATATAAAAAGAAATAAACAATGAAAGTAGATCGGGATGCATGTCCTGATGGAAATGAGTATTTATCAGGACCAATTGAAAAAAGATCATCATTAACTGCAGGTCGTCTTCTTCTTGTTAATGCTTTCAATATTGCAGTTATGAATATATCAATAATGAAGCCTAAAGAAATTTCAGTTATGTATATTTACATATATATATTTAAAAGTCTAACCTTACTTTTACTTTAGAAATTATGATCACCACTTACCTATGAAAAGGTTAACTTGCATTTGATAAAGAGATGTACTGTTAAAAATCCATATCGAAGCTAATGTTAATGCCATCCAAGTAATTCCATGACACGATATCTTTGAAAATGAAATAATTGTTAACATCTTGAACATTGACCTTTTTTGACACATGACATATTATACTTAAAATATGTTTTTTTTTTTATATATTTTTTTTTTTTATAAATACCTCTAATGCTTTATAATGTGTTTTGAGTTGTTTAAATGTTACATATTTTTCAAATGTAGTTACAAAAGCATAGCTTAAATAAATATCAAATGCTAATATTTTTTTCAATGACGAAGGTACTTGTCGTTTCTTAGTCTGCATTATGAAAATAGATGAAACAAAGTAACATTAATTAATAAAATATTATTATCGCATTATATCCATAAATAAATGATTTTTAGACAAATACCTGATCCATGATAATCTTTGAATAAATTATTTAAATGAGAGTACAACCAAAAAAATAATAACCAGTTCTTTCTTATCTTATTGATATATTAACTTGTATTAACTCAAGAGAATAAATCTCGTTATCGAAACTAACCTAAACTAATCACGAATTAGGAATAGAAAAAACAATACAGAAAAAATTTCGATGGCGCTAATATCTGACGGTGATATACGAAAGTATAAATTCAAATAGATTTTAAAAATTCAATAGCACTACTGACACCTAAAAGATGGGATGATTAGAAAGTAAAAAAAAAAGAAAAAAAGTTACAACATTGTATTAGTAATATTTGTTACAAGATTATATTTGATTAATATTTAATGTCCCCCCATTGGAAATGAAAAAATGTCTATTTTGAAATTATAATTTGATTTTAATTCAATATTAGAAACCTTGGCATTAAGTATGTATAATAAAATTACAATTTATTTCGAACAAAAACGATTAGTTAGATTGACAAAGCTTTCGAAAAAACGACGAAGAATAAATAATCGAATATTTGCCACTGTTGCAATCATTACATAAAATAGTATATAAAAATAATCGAAAGAAAAAAAAAACACAACTGTCCATAATTTCCTCGTGCAGTGACCGATGATACCAAAAAAATGGCGTCGCACACGTACTTAAACATGTAAAAGATATAAAAAGAAGGTTGTCACGCGTGGCGTACTCTCGCGATGTCGAACGGAACAATTTTGACTAGCGCTGATTGGCGAATACAAGCCGTGGGTGGCGATTGTTATGCGCATGCTCGAGATATCGCCATATTTAATTTTTCGCAAGTTTTATTCTTTGAATGATAAGAATAAAAATTAATAAAAAAATATATTCAATAAAATGATGACAATTACATAGAACCGCTAATCATAACAAGAAAATATCAGTAATCATGAAATTATGATATGTGGTTAATAAAAAAAAAATGAAACCGCGTTTTATGAGAATACATTTGATACGCTCTAGGCACCGCGGATTTTTCCAGACGCGCGCGATTTTATTCTGCGCATGGAAAGCAATTTTGCCCAATCATAAATAGGGCTATTGTGGGGGGATGGTGTATGCCGCTGGCGCATTTCATACATCCGAGTGTAATGGTAACGAGATAGAGGCGTCGCGCGGGGATATCGGCCGGTTAGCACCGTAAATACCCTATTACCGTACTAGCGCCAAAAAAATCTAATCTTAAAAATTGCATTTATTTATTTACAATACGTGTTTTGCGAGATATCACTTTAATTGTAACGTTGCCTGAAGTTATCTCTCATTTCTTTCCTTTATACTTAACTCCTTTGTATCTCTCTCCTTTTTTTTTTACACATTTCTTTTCCAGCGATCTTTTATACGCATATACATACATATATATGTATATATATATATATACGTGTACGTTCTCTCGATACACGAAACGCGAGTGTAAAAAGAAAAGAACACGTTCCACGAGGAGAGAGCGTTGATCAGCTTGCTTGGTTGCTTGGTTGCTTGCTTGATTGTGTCTTTCTTTAACGTGTACCATCTTCGTCCTAGCCGTATTATTGTAGTAGTCGTCTTGGTCGTCTTTGTAGTGTGCCGTTGATCGGGTAGTGCGTGCGAGCGGTCGAGCGAGTGATCTGTGACGTCAGTGGTCCGATCGGCTGTCACCTGTCAAGCCGACGAATCCCTCGCCTTACCTCAGTCCCCTTCCCCCTTGACTCTGGAGGCACCCCCCAATCCCCGCACAACTCTTCCTTGCCAGGGATTCTCCCACCATACTCTCACAACCACCACCATCAGTACAATCACCACCCACCACCACCACCACCACCACCAACCACCACTACTACCCTTTTCGCGAGAACCTCGCGAATCTCCCACCCTCGATCTAGTACTCCAGCTCCTCTTTCTCCTCTTCCACCTCTTCCAGCTCTTTTACCTCACCCACCAAATACTCCGAGCACCCGTTTTCCCTCGCTCTTTTTCACCAGTATGTTATATCCATCCCAGCGGTACCGCCACCTCTCTCCCAGGCACGAACTGCCGCCGGCAACCTCTCTTGCCCTTTTACCCTTTTATCCCAGCCATTCCGAAAACCGAGACTTCTGAGTACGAGTATCCCCCTGGCTGCATCCCCTTCTCTCACCGTATCTCCCTTTTTCTCTCTCTCCCTCTCTTTTTCTCTCTTTTCCTCCCTGATATATACTCCCATTCGCCTCCTGCCGCGACGACCGCAGACACAAAAACAATAACAAATCGATTCGCGAGAGAGAGCAATGGGAGGGGGTCAGTGCAGTAGGGCGACAAGGATGGCGCTTTACACGAATAGAGGGGAACCCTATCTATCTCTCTCTTTCTCTTTATCTTTCTCTTTCTCATTCTCTCATATATACACATACACGTACTCAATTCTCATCCCCCGCACTCTCTCGGTCTCTCTCTTTCTTTTTAGATATTGTATAGAGAACGTTATGCTAAAGTATGCATGCACGAGGGTTGGTCCGATGGTCAGGAATATCGCGAGTTCGTTCGTTCTGCGCCAGCACGTATCCGGGCAGTTCGTTTACATACTTATTAATTTTGCCATTACCTATTTATCTATCGTGCATTTGTATTTTTATCTATTTGGTGGTACACGCGGCTAACACTTTCGACACTATAACACGATTAAAATCGGCCGATTCTTGCAAGGACCTAACATGGTCTATTACTACTGCATGGGGGATGAGACTACGTAATGACGATCGGCTACAGTTGCGGTAGGCCACCAGAGGGGCACCATGTAAGAAACATCCAATCCCTCTGTCCATCTTATTCTTCCTCAGAAGAATAATTCTTTAGGGTCGATCTCTTCGTTTTATTTGGGACTCATACACACAATTAAGTTAATTTATCTTCAACTATTTCAGTCAAATTATCGAACTGGGGCACATGTCTGACGTCACAGATCATAAGACGGGTAATTGCTCGTTAAAACTCTTCCTCTTCTTCTTCTTCTCTTTAATCTGTGTTCCATGAAATAAATTTAGATCTCCCTTTCGATCGTTTCGAGTTAAAAATATATACATCGAAACAAATGTATCTATCGAAGATATTTTCTTTAGATGGAATATGGGATTTGGAGTCTTCACGTTGCGGGTGAACTTTGGGGAGACCCGCGCCTCGCCCGTAGACATCCAATCTTACCCCCAAATGCGACACAATTACTTCCGAGGGCTGCTTTAGCCCTAAGTGCCCTACATCAGCCAACAAATATGGTACCTTTGCCATTAACATTATCTGGCCCACCCTATGGCCCAATGGAATTGGTTACCAAATCTTCCGGCAGTACTAACGATTTAGAATCGGTCAAAGATGAAAATAACGATAATTTTCGTCGCGAAGATAATGACGATGGCGACGATAACGAAGGCAACGAAGAAAACATCGAAAAGCCCGACGAAAATGAAAATCAAGTAAGGTTTATATTTTCTTCATTATTCATTTCAATCTCGTTATATGAGAATTAAATTTTCTCATTAATTATTTAGACTTCCGAACAAATCGAAAATAACGAGAACGAAGATGAAGAGGAAAGTGATAGCGGAAGTACCGGGAGTTCCCATAAGTCGGCTAACAACAATTTTCCTACGAAATTGCTAGATCCTATTTCATGTTTAGGTCTCGATAAGGTATATCATTATTTAATGAAGTTTTAATAAGATCTACAAGTATATATATTTCCTTCATATTCAATATATAGGAGGGAGCAGTGTCGCCAGTATTGAATGGTTGGGTATTAGGAGCATATACAGCAATGTTAGGAAGATTATCAGCAGCTACTGCAGCTTTAGAAGCTACACAAATTCCTAATATACCATCGGATAGTGACTCAGAAAGTGAGAACTCTTCTTACACGGAAAGGTATACTATACTACATTATTATTAATATTAAGAACGAATTGCAATAATGAAAAAAACGATATTTTAATGATGTACAGGTCAAGGGGTAGTAGTCCAAATGGAAATAACATTCATCGAGGATATTCATGTGGTTCTTGCGATGTAGTAGCACCAACGCGACCAGCTTTAAGAAAGCACATAGCGGATTGTCATCCAACATTAAATGGTACGGAAACAAGGGAATCCAGGACTTGTCCCGCCTCTGGCTGCGATTTTACAACGAATAGTAGATGTGACATGGAAACACATGTAGCAGCACATGTGGCTCAAGGAATGACACCTACTGGAAAGAAACGTACCCTGGCATTGCAACGCGTCAGGTATAGGTACTCAAGTCAAATCATTTTTTATTACTTCTTCTTCTTCTTCTTCTTCATCTTCTTCTGTATAAATACATTACATTACATGTTCCTCATGATTTTGTTTGATTATGGGTTTATTATTTGTTCCGAAAATTAGATACGAAAGGGAGGAATATCGATGCTCTTTATGTTCCTATGCCTGTACGATCGAGAAAGCTTTTCAAAGGCATTTGAGAGCACACGCGAGAGGTACAGCACCAGAGACAAGAGTTAGTTGTGCAGTATGTGGTGCCGATAGATCATCCGAAGTTGATCTTAGTAGACACATGAGAAGGCATAGAGATGATCGTTACTTTTGTTGTGATATCTGTATCTTTCGTACGGTTCAATTGAAAAAGGTAATTAATAAGATCAATTTCTCATCATATTTATATTCGTACAATTAATAAAAATAGATTTGACCTAGATTAAATATTAATGATTCAGTTGATTCAACACCGTCGTATGCACACCGGTGAGAAACCACATCTTTGTCCGCATTGTGCATACAGAAGTGCACGTCGTGATAATTTACGGAGTCACGTTAGGCGAGTTCACAAGAAAGAAAATTTATATTGCGATACGTTCAGTCCACGTGGTATGTTGATAGCACCAACTATGAACGATAAAGATGATTCGATCGTCGTACAAAGCCCCGCGTCTTCACCGTCCTCTAATCCTGAGTCGACGAATTAGTGCTAACGAAGATATTAGTAATTCAAGGAAATATTCTTAGCCTCTTAACGACTTTCAGTCAAAGGTAAATATTCATTTTTTTCTATTTATTTATTTATTTAGTTATTTATTTATTATAGGTCTGCGCGATGAAAAAGGTTCCTATAAGTGAATTTTTACAATAGCCCTCTTTAAGATTAATTTTTGGTTTGTCAATTTTAATATGATAATAATAGGATGCAATAAATAATAAATTATGTTTAGAAATACTTTTGACCTCTATCTAGATAGTAGATATAGATATATATACTATCTAGAAAAAAAAAAAGAAAAAAAAATAATTACTATCTGATATTTCAGCTACTGTTAAATGGTAGCATGGTAGGAAGATCTTGAAAGTGAATGGCTGTGAAATGAAGAACAAGAGGCTAAATGTAAAACTTCGAACGAAACGTTGATTTTTAATTATTAAGATTAATATTTCTATGTATTATTTTATTTTTCTTTTCCTTTTTATACCCTTTTGTTTTATTATTTTATTTATTTTAGGATAAACGATTGAAAAAAAAAAAAAAGAAAAACGAAAGAATTGTCGAACGAATTTTGATCGATAATGATCAGAGATTGATAAAACAAGGTGATCCTCTTCGTCGCGTTTATTTATAACATTGATTTATTTAATATTAAACAAAAAGGTGAAGAAGAAAAGAAAAAGAAAAACCTATGTTCAAAGAATAATCGATCTCTGATCATAATCGTTGATAAATCAATGATTTATTTAGAAATCTGCATGTGATCATGTTGATCATTTCAATCTCTAATCTTCGAATTTTATTAAAATAACAATTACATATAATAATAATACTAATAATAATAATAATAAGCGCTAATTAAATTAATTGATTAATTATTGTTATTAAATTTAAAAAAAGTAATAATAATAATAATAATATTAATATTAATAATATTAATAATAATTAAAATAAAACACGTAAATAACTAAAATTCGATATTCGAACCATTTGGGTTTCGATAATAACGAAAAAATAAAAGCTGCATAATGGTGCTAGAATCGTAGACTGGATCATAGTGAAAGACTGATAGTAGGTGTGTTTACACGGCATCATATATATATATATATATATGTATTTATTATGTATATGTATATTTCATTTTATTTTACATAAATATTATGCCGTGATTTAACGAATGAGAAAGATTAAGACTGCAATTCTATACCGATTTAAAAGCTAGAGTATCTCCTGTTCCAAAAAAATATTATAATATATGTATATATATATATATATATTGAATTAATTCTATCTTTTTGATATATAATTAAAATTGAATTTAAATGTCGCATCGCTTGTATCATCTCATAAGATTCGATTTATCAGGAGAACTCTGGCTAAGAGACTAGAAAGAAAAGGGTGCTATTTTCTGACTGATTTGATATTTTTTTGAATTAAAAATCATTTAACCCTTTCGCTAAAGGGCGTATTTTTCGCGGTGCTATTTCTATTGTAACGGGCTATTAATACGTGTCGCATCATTAAAATTGCAATTTATTTTTTAAATAATTTTGTTTGTTGATATTAATGATTTTTAATGAAAAGAAACAAAACATTAAAATTAACATGTCCAGTGTGGGATATTTGACGTAAAACCCGACCCCACCCAACCCCCATATGCATGCATATGTTCGTCGTGTGTAAAATACGCGGTATTTTATGGAGAGCCACTATAGTGGTCTCGTAGTAGCGAAAGGGTTAATCATTTAAATGATTTCTATTTAAAAAAAAAAGGCATTAATACAGCATGTTTTATTTTTATTTAAATATGCATAAAATAAAATAATAAAATAAAATATAAAAAAAAAAAGATAAAAAGAACCGTCCCCTAAAATCGATTAAGATTTTCGAGAGAGACAAATGAAGTGATGAAAATGGAGAACAAACAAACAAACAAAGAAAAAAAAATAATAATACTATTGAAAGAAGTGTCAGGGTGGGGGGGTGGTAAAAAAATAACGAAAGCCAATACTTATAAATGTGTGTCAATTTTGAATCTATCGTACTACGTTCTAGTCGATAATTAATTAATTAATTAAACAAACAAAAACATACATACATACATACATACATGCATGCATACAAACAAAGACCGAAAAAGAAAGGGAATGAGAAAAAAAAAATGAAGAAAAAGAAATGCAAAGACATTTTGTAGAAAAAACGATTTAAAATACAGTGAAAATCTTTTGAGAGATTAAAATTGCAAATGAATTTAAGCGCTAAATGAAAGCTCTCGGTAATTATTGTATACATACATACATACATACACATATTACACATATACGAAGACACATACAAGTATAATAATATTAATATTAATATTAATAATAATAATAATAATAATAATAATTATAATAATAATATACTTTCTTGCTTTTGATATATATTGTATTTAAATGATATTTTATATTTGTAAACGGTGTTTATTGCAAATGGTGGAACGATGAATTATCAACGACATCTTTTTATATATATATCTCTATCTCACACATGATTTTATATATATATATATACATAATTATGTATATATATATATATATATATATATACATAAGACATATTTATGTATATATGCACCGCCTGCCTATAAAATGGCTCCTGATTATATTATAATTGTTGCATAGTATTTAAATGTAGTTTGAGAGATGAATTTATGTTATTTTTTCTTACAACGTCTGAACGTTATTTAAAATATTTATATTTATATTTATATATATATATTTATCATTTTAACCCTTAAAGTGCATATGGGGTGTTTGACACTCCAACAAATGTTTGATCTCTCGAAAACGGTACTGAATTTGAAAAAATTTGGTTATTTGTCTAATGCCATCTAGTGTTCATTCAGATGGCTATAAAACCTATTCTACTTTAAAAAAAGATGTATCAAATTACTTTAAAAAAACATTGCGAGGAATTTAAATATTAAATAGCAGCTTCAGGAACACGTTGGGGGTGTCAAACACTCACAGTGGTGCATTTTAACTACCTTTTACCAAGTGTACACTTTAAGGGTTAATTCGAAATATTTGTTAACGAGTATTCAAAGAAAAAAAAATGGGTTGGTTCTACGAGATCATTTTGTTCATTTTGAATGATTTCATATTATTATTAATAATATTATAAAAATGATAATAGCAAGTAATTTAGCTCAAAGTATCTCTTTGTTGAAATATTCCATTTTTATATATATATGTATACACTTTGTGTATAATTATCGGTACGTATGTAAATTAATTATACGTTGATTAAAAATGGATAAGAGGTAGTAAAGGAATAAGAACACAATGATAAGAAAAAGAAAAAGAAACGAAACGAAACGATTAACAAATGAATAATTAAATAATAATAACATAAAAAAGAAAAATAAATTAGCTTGTATCGTCCGAGCAAATGTCTCAGGTGTGAGTATGCGAAATTTATTCTAATTTATCGTAAATACACAAGCAAGGGCTCTTCTTTATTATCATAAATGTTCGTACCATCAATTTAAAACGAAATAATATATAATGTGTGCCAAAAAAAAAAAAAGAAGAAAAAGTAGAAGGATCCAAACGACGAAGAATATTAAAAAAAAAAAAAAAAAAAAAAAAAAACCAAGAAAAGTAAAAGAGACGAAAAATATGCCGTGCTAGGTCGAAATGCAATTATTTCTTCCATTTTGAAATTTTTCGTCGAATTGTTTCGACTCCATGAAATGAAGGAAAGTAAAAAAGAGAAAAATTTGAAAATGGAATAAAAATCATTTTAAAAAAATAATAATAATAATAATAATAATAATAAAACAAGATACGTATTTCGACTTTAAAGCAGATAACGAAAAAACAAAAAAAAAACAAAAACTGGTTGTTATAAAATCTTTTAATTGTTGAATTTTGCTGTAGCAATAAGTGTCTTAAACGTATATACTTTATATATATATATAAAGTATGTATATATACATATACACTATATAATATATTCTATATTAATGTTTCTTAGGTTTAAAATTCGATAAGTGTGTGGACAGGACGAATTTGATATAGTAATAATATTTCTTAAATAATATATATGTATATATACATAAATATTTATAGTTATGTGTGTGTATATATGAATATATTATTTCGTGAAAATTTTAACTGTCCATCTTAAAACTACTTTGAGATGAATCCTTCGACGAATTATTCGATGATAATTATTCAATAAATTCAACCAACATCGTCGTAAATGAAATCGTACGTTTGTTTCAAAGTATACTACGAAATAATTCGTACAAAGGTTTTTTTTTTTTTCTTCGTGGGGTTAGTCAAGCCCAAAAAATATTCTATCATCGTGGCGGTCCCGCGGGTAGCCCCGTCCACCGTGCGAAACGCAGCAGTCCGGTCGCCCCGTCCCCCGTGCGAAGCGCAACAGTCCGGTTAGCCCCGTATACTTCATTTTGTTTTTATTTTTTTTATTTTTTTTTATAATTTTTTGTAATCATCTTTAAATAAAACAATTTGATTAATAATCGTGTAAGAATTTTTAAACATACGAATAATTCGTTGAAGGATTATCGACAGAAAGAGACGTCTTAAAAATTAATACAATCTAAATGTGATAATATATTTGCTATTAAATTAAATATAACGTATATAATAAATCTATATATATATATATATATATATATATATA
>NW_015149047.1:39452-86842 GCF_001465965.1 Polistes dominula | reverse complement strand
TTTTTTTTTTTTTTAATATATAGTCGCATATAGTTATATATACATATATATATTTAGATAATTATAAATGAAATTTTGGTCATTTATTAAGGCTCGTGTTGGGGACGGTCCATGGTAAATCCAATTTTAAAAATTGCGGTTTGCTCTTGCCAAAAAGAATGAAAAAAGAAAAAAAAGGAAAAAGAAAAAGAAAAAGAAAAAAAAAACCTGATATTGAAGGACTTATGCGCTCTTCGAATGTATTAATATATGTATATGTGTGTATGTGGGTGTGCCTACAAATATTTTCTTCGAAAATCTCTTTCTATCTTTCATTCTTTCTCTCTCTCTCTCTCTCTCTCTCTCTCTCTACTTCTCTTTCTCTCTCTCTCTCTCTTTCTCAATTATAATATTCCAGTTATAGACAATTGACAAATTGAAAAAAATAAAAAAATAAAAAAAATAATAAAATAAAAAAAAATAAAACTAACAACGCAATTATAAAATAAAACTGTCGTTCTTGTCCGGTGAAATGAAATTTTTTTGTAAAATTTATTTTACAAAAAAAAAAAAAAAAAAAGAAAAACATTTCGAATTGAATTATTTACAAATAAAATTTGTTGTGTGTGAAGAATTCAAATTTTATTCGATCATTGTTTTTTTTTTCGTCAATCTTTTTGTCTCTAAGAATAATTTACATATTTGTTCAAAGTAAAATAATTAAATTGAAAAAAAAATAAAAAAAAAATAAGTTAAATAATGATTTGTCATGATCATCGGTCAAGAATCACGCACACACACACACACATTACGAGTTGTTTAAACAATCGTCTCTCTGTGTTCCAGTTATACTTATAACATATATTTAAAGCTCACTCGTTCCTCTCTTTCCGATTAAAAAAAAAAAAAAAAAAAATATGACTGAAGTTGTGGTACAGAATCGGGTGTATAAAAATCTATAATGCGTTCAAATTAGTGGTCGTAAATGATCTAGAGAGAGAAAAATAAAAAAGTATACGAAGAAAAAGAAAAAGAAAAAGAAATGCTGAAAAAAAAAGAAGAAGAAGAAGAAGAATAATAATAATCTATTATTATTATTATTATAGTATTTTTTTATCAAATGTTGCGAGAGACTCTGTAATATTGTAAAATTAGACTTTTTAGGTTTATCAAATATCTGACTTGTCTAATGAAAAAGTAAATATCTAAAAAATAATGATAAAAAAAAAAAATAAAAATAAAAATAAAAATAAAAAAAACACACAGGATTTTTAGATGAAGATCATTATACGGCTGTTATTAAACTTATTGTGTGTGCAGTGTACAGAATTTGCCAAATGGTCGTCAAATTTCAATTAGTGAATAAATTAATTAATTAATTCATTCATTAATTAATTAACCCCTTAAGCAGCCCCTAAATCGGCCCAATTTCCGTACGCTCGAGTTAACTCGGAGGGGCGTCGTATTATTTTATATTTTTATGATTTTTTACAAAAAGAATCTTAAGTTTTATTGATATTAAATGATCATTTACAAGCTATAACAATTATTTATTTATTTATTTATTTATTTATTAATAAAATCTAACCTTTTGTTTTTCCATATAGAACAAAAATTCCAAAATTAACATAAATATATTGATTGTATTTTTTTTTTTTTAATTATTTTCTCAAAACAATGTTTTAAAACTGTGCTTTTATGAAAAAAAAAAGAAAATGATTTTTTTGGCCGGTTTTGTTTTTTTCAAAATACTTGCTGCTGAAGGGGTTAATTAAAAAAAAAAAAAAAAACGAAGAAGAAGAAATGAAGGAAAGAAAGAAAAAAAAAAGAAAGCAACTCGTCCTTAGCACACCGTCCTCTAATCAGAAAAACCATTTTTTTAATGATAAATAATAAGAATCAAGAATTTTATTAAATCGTAACTATATTGAAAATTGTCTCGACATGGTTTTATATGTCTGTACACTTGTACGTGTATATGTATACGAATTTTGATGTAATTGTATGCGTGAATCTGTACCACGATTAAAGTTACCCTACTAAGTAATTGATCATTTTGTGAAAATAAATAAATAAATAAATAAATAAATAAATAAATAAATCAATAAATCAATTTATCGTAACCATTGTGATCTAAAAAAAAAAAAAAAGAAAAAAAAAGAAAAGGGTAGTTGAAATTTCCATTGAAGTTGAATTCTAATGTGGAATGCAACCCAAAAAAAAAACCATTTGTTTTTGTTAATATCTATATATATCGATTAGAATAAATACGATTATAATTTCAATGAATGATTTCAATATAATTTCAAATAAATCAACGCATTAATCTACATAGAAAAGACTTCTTTGGGAAAGTTGTGTTACCCTGTTTATATAACAAAAGTCATTATTTGACTATGGTACCACATAAATCTTAATAAAAATTACATTAAAATACTTATTATAACGAGTTATTATTTATTCAATATATCACCTATTATAAATGAATGTTTGAAAAAATTGACAAACAGACAGAACTATTACAAAATACATAACATCGTTAATTAACTTCACTCAAAGCGTAGTAACTCTGTTTAAAAAGATAACACGAACATATTATATGTGTATGAATTTTTTTTTGTTTTGATGTGTGTTCTCTCTCTTTAAAAGATATAAATGATAAAAATTATATCTAGTATCATATGTAATATTATCACATTACTTACACCGATAATAATTATCGGCATGCAACAGTTTAGTCAGCAATTGAATGAATCATTCGTATTCATGATGCTCATCATCTCACATATATATATATGCTCATCATATCTAAATAGATATATAGTTTCTTTTTAACAATTACATAATAGGTAAAACTATTAACAATTCATATGAAGAAAATTAAAAAAAAACATAAACAATTAATATATCAACAACAAAAAACCAGATGTGTGCAGATCACACACATACGGTAGTAGTGAAACCTTCAAAGAAAACCAAGCTTCGAAATAATTCAAAAAAAAAAAAAAAAAAAAAAAAAGGTTCATTTTAATCTCTGATAGAATAAAACTAAATAAAAATAACGTGTGACGAGAGAGACATATAGTGTAGTTTAGTAAAGTATAGTTCAGAATCGTTCAGACACCGAGAAAATACTGTGCTGAGGACGACGTTTGAGGTGGTAGGGAGAGACAGATTAGAAAAGGATCATCGTATACGAGACCGACAAAATAGAAAGAGAAGGAAGGTGTGAGAGATGGATGTTAGAAGAGCAGAGAGAGAGAGAGAGAGAGAGAGAGAAAGAGAAAGAGATGGAGGGAGAAATATAATGGGCTTCGTGCGTCTCCGAGCCCGGGATAGACTTTCAGTATTGCATTCGATCTTGGTCGAACCTGTTGTGCTACTTATTTCTACAATTAATGTTATTGTTGTTGTTATCCAAGTACTTTTTTTCTTTTTTTTTTTTTTAATATGCATTCTTTCATTCGAAGCAACGTTAACTCTTTTATCGCGTGTAACTAAGGGAACTGAAGTGTGATAAGGAATGTTGTAGTTTTTTACTTTTTTAATTAGTTACATCGAATATATCTAACAAAAAAAGGGAATACTATCTTTTGATCATGTACACGTCATATAGATCAGAACACCGAGTATATGTCTCTTGATATCAAATTGAACTATTTGACACCGTTTATCTCTCTCTATCTCTCTCTGTCCATTTTTCAATGCAAGGAGTAAAGTGAGAAAGAAGGATTGGTGAAAAGAAGACAACGGTCAAGGGGAAAAGAGGGGAAAAGGAATTGTGACAGAGCCAACGCAAGCATCCATTAGGTGTGTGTGTGTGTGTGTTTATGTGTATGTGTGAATGGGTCTCTGACCCATGATGACGATATATACCTGACTCAAAGAATAATGCTTAACTTTCACTATGCCTCTTCTGACTGGACACATTTTTAGTCTTTTTGAATCCTTTTTCTTTTTTTTTTTTTTTTTTGTTAATGTCCATGTTTTTGCTGCCACGTTACATTTGTCGAACAAAAACGTTTTAATCAATTTTACATTAGTGTCGAGGAATATCATTTCCTTCAGCTATTTTATTATCTATCATTCGAGTTTCTTTGTTCTCTCATCAGTTGTGTGTGAATCAGTAACAGTTATAGTATAATTTCAATGATTAAAAGGACACTCATCATCTATGACGTTTAATCTTTTATTTAGAATTTTATTAGCATAGCATAAATTATTAGATTTAATATTTGTTATTGATTAGATGATGTGTGTAAGTGATTATTTTATTTTRTTAGATATTCTTTTTATAGTTACATTTACAAGGACAAGATTGATTGTATCTAAATATATATAAATAATTTGGCTGTTTGATCATAGATCGCCATATTGTTTCTTTACATTCATTCGAGGAACGTAGTAGTATGAATAAATGTTATTCGTTTTGAACGTGTGTCCTTCGAAATGCGTTTTAATGCATTTCAAGTTGCATCGAGTATTCGAGTATGGATCAATGATCGACGTTTCGGTAAATATTTGTCGAACGTGTATCAACAGCTGTACCCAGATAACACTCGAGAGTTACTGGAAATGCAATCATTTTTTATTATTAATTTGAAATTATAAATAAATTTTAATACAAAGTATATCTCAAATAGAATATTATTATAGATTTGTTGTTTCTTTTGTCTTAATTACAGAATTTATTTGACAAAGTCCTTTGGAAATATGAATCACAATTAACCACGATTAACAAGGAAAAATCTTCATTATTATTATAACATTATTTTTCTTTGAAACGCAATGAAACGTCGACAGATAGTCGAAAGATACAACATAAAACTGAGGAAGAGAATATATAAATATACAGTGTTCTATCCTCGGATTCGATAAGCATGTTTTAAACCGGAAATGTTGCCTATCGTATTGCAGAAGAGTGACTCACGTTTCACGTACCACAGAACAGAACAACAGTTACTCCAATTTATTACTTTCTATCTTCTTGTCATTACGATCATATCGAGAGACGATCTCTTTCTCATAAATTAAGCTCATAATTCTCTCTATTAAAAGGATTTTTATTAGAAAAAAAAACAAAAAACAAAAAAAAATCCAATACCAAAATCAATACTATGATGAATTGATTTTCTTTGTTATACGAATGAATGTTAAAATATCTCAAGAGAAATGGAGACTAAACCGATACCAAAACCAAGGTCAATAATAACTGAACGTCCTGTACCAGCACCTAGAAAAATAGGACCACCTGTTTTACCATTACCATCGCCACCAACGCCAACTCGTAGCAAAAGTCCTAGCGAATCGAGTCAATCGGAAAAAAGTGGTGATGAGAATAAATCAACGACAAGTACGGAAACACGAAATTCGAGTGAATTTTTTCGTCAATTGAGTACGAGTTCTCGTCAATTGAAAGATGAAATCTCAGAGAAGATGTCGTCAAAGGGACGTGCTGTTATTTCTAGTACCAAGAATGCTAGTATACGTCTTGAGAAATCGGTGAAAAATCTGTTAACGCGTAGATTGACATCCCTTAATCAGGATGATTTGTTAAATGACAATAATGTCAATTCGAAAAAGATAGCTGATCCTGTAGAAGATGACAGATGCGTTTCAATGCCTACCGATGATATTTTTAGCAGTATTACCTTTCATAGTCCATTTAGTGGTAATCTGCGTAGTATCAAAAATGAGGAAGATCTTTCCGGACTACGACATAGTCCACCACCACCGGTATATCCGCCACCCCCGCTTCCTGTTGAATCTATCTACGACGAATTAAATTCATTTACATCGACTAGCAGCAGTGGTCGTTATGATACTCTCAGTTCAACAATCTCGGAAAAAGTTGAACGAGATTTTCCCGAGTCTACTAATTTCAACAGCTTCAATTTTCTTCAACGACAGGTACATATAGTTTTCTATTTCTTTCTATCTATTTTCGTATAATCCCCCGTATCTAGTTTTATCTCAAGAGATTTAAGTTCTTATCGAGTTTCCTGGATAATAAACCAGCTATTCCAATAAGTCAAATAGTAAAGTTGTAATGTTGTTATTTCAATGATTTATTTGTTTGAATATTAGGCCAGTGATTCGGATCAAAGTTTAAATTTGTCCGATGTAAATGTTAGTCTTACGAGTGATAAATCAGACATCGAAAGGAAATTATCGAGATCAGATTCTTGGACATTTTATGATACCACACCACCTGCTATTAAATCTGAAACTGTTAATGAATTGGATAGGATATCAAGTGCTGAAGAAGAAACTTTGGAACAGGCAATAAACATTGATAGAAGAACATTTAAATCATCTAACACCAGTCTCATTTCATTACAAAATTCTATTTATGAAAATTGCATATCACCAAAGAGTAAAGATGATCAAGTATTGGAATCAATGTTCTCAGATGTAAGACAACAAAGTAGTAATAAATCTTTACTCTTCGAATTTGATCCATTTGCTAACAAGGCATCTGAAGAAAACCTTTACAGTAATTTTGAGAACAACGATTTGATGTTGTTAGAAGCACTTTTAGCAAATAATGATTCATCGAGTAATGCTGGAAGTACATTAGATTTGCACGAAGATAACGAAGACGAGGAACCAACGGAATTAGAAGAGAAAAAATTGCAAGACTCTATGACACCTCCAGAACCACCTAAGAGATTTGATTCTCTTCCAAAAAATGAATACGACGAGGTTGAAACAGGTAAATATTATTGTTAATCTTTCTTATTTCAATATTTTATTCAATTATATATTTATTTATCAACAACAGGTAAAAATCCAGCATTGTTACCAAAGCTTGCTCAAATGACAAGAAGAAAACAACCAGCTGTACCACCTAGAAAATCATCGACCAAAATTCTTACTGATA
Organism: Polistes dominula; assembly: GCF_001465965.1. Next base: position 79,980 of record NW_015149047.1, on the reverse strand, counting down.
CTTCAACAACAAGTGCTCAATCTAAAACAACAGAATCTACGATGGCTACAGGAAAACTCGTTGATGAAACAACATCTAATTCTTTTCCAATGGTTAAAACAAGCACCGATGATACGAAGAAAATCAGTGTCATTCAAAAATTGAAAAAATTGAGTCAAGATTCAACGAGTAATGTGATCAAACCTAACGTGATGAGTTTTGTTAGAAATAGTAGTAAATTGTTATCTAGAAATCGTGATCAAGACAACAGTTCTAGTGATCATAGTTCAAGACAATTAAAAATGGATAGACCTAAGTGTAAACTTTCTCAATGTGCTTCCACTCATAGAGGGATTGTTTATAAAACTGGAGTTGGTATAGAAAGAGCGAAGGATTTAGTTCAAAGAGCTGCTATTTTAACAGATCAAAAGTTATTTTTTTACACTGACAAAAGTATGTCTACTCTGAAAGAAACCATTCATCTTGAAACTGTTTATAGTATTCATCTTTTGCAAGATGTTAAGTAAGTTATTTTTTATCTTTTATTATTTCATTATATGTTTTCTAAAAATTCATTATATAAAAATTAATATATATATATATCCATAATGACAGAATAGTCGATGGTGAAACAGTACATTGTATAGCTATCAGTTGTGAGACTAGACCCCATATATATATATTCTATGCAAAGGGTATATCAGAGAGAAGAATTTGGGCTCAAAAAATCTTAGAAGCAATGACAACGGTTTTTCCTATTAAATACACAGCCGATCTTACTAGAGCCGGTTCGGTTTACTTAAAGGTATGAAAACATTTAAGGATAATGTTAAAACAACATTATTTATCAATACGATAATAATATTATCGTTTTCTTAGCATACCATGGAATCTAAAATAAAAGGTATGCAATTATTATTTATGAGAAAGACATTTCTTTTTTAAAGATATATTTTTAATTGTAGGAAGGAATAACTGGTACATGGTTTCCTGCTTGGGTTCTTCTTCAAAAAAGGACGTTGGTTTATACGAAATCTTTGGAGCCTGTAGTTTTGGAATATTTAGATTTACGGAAAGCACGTTGTATTGGTAATTATAAAATAATATAAAAGTAATAATAGATATATATAATATAGAAATTATTTGGACTTTATTATAAGCCACTGTCTCGTGAACCTATTATTCATAGGATGTTACAATCCATCTCGTTTCCTGTTATGACACATTATTCCCTTTTACATAAATGATTGATGTATATTAAATATTTGGTTTAGTGCTGCGGGAACAAGAAGGACCGAATCGAGATAATGGGTGTATTCCTGTTGTGGTTGTTGACACTGGTGGTTCCGGTGCTTTACATATAGCAACATTTGGTACAAAAGAAGCTCCAGCATGGAGACATGCTTTGTATCAAGCTGCTACTGACTGTGGTCCAGCATTACATCAACAACAAATTACACAAGACAATGTTCCTGTTATTCTTGACAAATGCATCAACTTTATTTCCACGCATGGTTAATCATTCTTTTTTTTCCCCCCATGAATTTCAAATAAATTATTATTGTGATTAAAGTTTAATGAATTTTTATAATAACAGGTATAATGACTGAAGGAATTTATCGTCGCAGTGGATCTAGCAGTGCTGTGATCAGATTATTGGAAGCTTTTAGAAGAGATGCCTGGGCTATACAAATTACACGTGGATCTTACAGTGAACACGATGTTGCTACGGTCCTTAGAAGATTCCTTCGAGATTTACCTGAATCCTTATTTCCTGCTAGTATACACGATTCCCTTTGTCAAAGCTCAGGTAAAAGATATCCATTGTACTTTTGATATAAATGCATCAAAAAATGTCTGGAATTTTATACCTGAGTTTAACTTCCCTTTTTCAGAGCTAACCAACGAAGATGAAAGGATAAAAGCCTATAGAAATTTATTAACAAAGTTAGATTCAATAACTTCAGCAACGATACGTCGAATTCTAGCTCATCTTCATTATCTTAGCCAACAAAGTTCTCGAAACTTAATGACTGTTGAGAATCTCTCTGCCATTTGGGGACCTACTTTAATGCACGCCGGAGAAAATAGTGCTGAAGATTGGAACAGAGAAGAGACTAAAGTAATCAGCGATTTGATACATTTATTTCCAAAGTTATATCAATTGTCGCATGCCGATTTAGCCAAGGAAGCTAAAATCTTAGAAGTACTTGAGAAACATCACGTTTCAAACAATGGACTTCGTGGTGCACCGTCTGGCGATTTAAAAATTTGGATATACCTCATTTCCAGAGAAGGAGAATGCGTTAACGTTACCGTAAATACATTTTTTTTATTATTAATATCATAATTATTATATACTCTCGAAATAATTCTCTTCTTTTTTTTTTTCTTTTTTTGTAGATTGGTGCACAAAAGACAGCTTTCGATATCTGTCGAGAATTATCAGAGAAAGCTAATCTACCAGCTCATGAATTATGTTTAGAAGAATATGCACTTTCTGGTGCATTGAAAAGACCATTGCATCATAATGAACGGGTTTTAGAAACAGTTGCGAGATGGGGCTATTGGGATTCAGATGATAGGAAAGATAATATCTTAATTTTAAAGAAGGATAGCCTATACAAGGATATTGTTCCTTTGGTAATATTTCTATTAATAGAAACACATATGCAAACAAGAATTTAAAGTTGTTGGTATACGTGTTTCTTTCCCACACATCATTTATACAATGTATATAGATCAATTAGCATGAGTCAGAATAATACTAAAAAAAAAAAAAAAAGTGATTTTACATGACAAAACAGGATGTAACCATTACCACTTGCAATTAGCTTGCTTTTTAAAATATTCTTTTGTTTATTCTAGGTCAAGCCACCCATGACAATATCAGGTGAACTGAAATTTGCAGATGTTAAGTCAAAAAATTTTAAAACTTATCTATTTGAATTTAGTCAAGCAAAGTTGTATTGTTACAAAGATAAAGTTTGTTCGACTAAATTACACGAATGGAAAATTGAAGATGTTATTTGGTATTTAGGCCATGAATCCAAACGTAATCCACAAATGGGGTAAATTTTTTTCATTAATGTCAATGACATTTGAATTATTTTATCGTATTAATTTTCTTCTTTTTTTTATTATGTTTTTTTTTTTTTTTATAGCTGGACCATCACATTTATACTAAGAAATAAAAAACCAACAAGGTATAGTAATTATTATTAAATATAAATATTTGTTCATTATAATCGTAAGTTAAATGAATTGATAATTTATTCAAATATTATTTGTAGATGCAAGGAAAATCCTTTTTTCGGTAATATTTTAGCAGGTACGTCTAAAGACGAACAATATAAATGGATGGCTGCTATGATTTTTGGAGAATTCCAAACGAATCTACGACCATCTGCTGTAAATTTAATGGACTTATAAAATGTTAACTAATAATATAGAGATGTTTAGATGTTTGTAAATTACAGGGTGTCATACAGTAATAATTTACTGCCATTTGAAATGTTTTTAAATGAGAGCTTAGACTTCTTAGACTTTGACAATAAAATTATATTATAAATGTAACACGACGTGTTACATTTATATTGAAATATATTGCATTATTTTTTTAATATTAGAAAGGAAAAAAAAATAGACACACACAAACACGCAATAATTAATAATTAAGCATTCCTTAGACATTGTAGAGATTTTTTTTAAATTCATTAAACCTGTATAAATGTAGAATGTACTTTTACGTGTATTAAGCGAATAGAATAGAGTTTTGTGATAAAAAGTGAAAATTGTTAAATTAACAAACAAGTGTACTTTATAAACTAATATTAAATATATATATATATATATATCTTTATATTGTTATATTTAAAAAAAAAAAAAAAAATAATGCAAACATAACTAAAATTCTTTTGTTACTTACTCACAATAGAAATTAACAAATAAATTATTTCTATATTTTTGTCTTCAATTTTCTACTAATTTCAAACACTATGGATAAAATTAATCCTTACACCATGAATTTATACACGTATACTTTCAAAATTTAATTGAAATTTATAATTTTATAAACATACACTTTTTCCACCATAAATCTAACTAATAGTAAACTCAAATAATAGATTCAATGATCGAGATATATCGATCATGCGCAAATCCCAATGCGCATCTGATTGAAATTTGGCGGTAAATGAAAATATTTCAAATGATTGCTAAGCATAAAATCATCTTGTAATTGTTTTTTTTATTTCATTGATCACTTGTTTCAGTGATATTCTAGTTTTTTTATGAAGTTTATTGTATATATTACAAATATTTGCAATATATACATACGTAATAAAGATAAAAATATCCAAAAGTATGACAAGTATTTTAAATATACTCAATATTTAGTATAAAATATATTTATAGAATTATACCTATGTAGAGTGAATTTCTTCTATATTTAAATGAGTGATAAATCTCAATCTCATTTGTAAAGGAGGTCTTAATCTACGAATGATACATTCTACTTCATTTTTCATCATGTCTCCAACGAACATATATTTTATGTGATATCTGTTATATTCAGCATTAAGGATAATCCAGCTAATGTAATAATCTGTGAAAAAGATAATCATATAATAGTAATTTTTAAAAGGATACAACAAGTCACAAACTGGATCCATATATTTTAAATGTGTTTGAGCACGATCCACTTGTTCCAGCATTTCATATAAATTAACTGCTAGATCTACTACACAGCGTGGTCTCTCAGCATTAAATCTTGCCAAAGTTGGTCCAATTAAATGACAAGCATATATCAATTGTTCCTCACTTTGTACCACAGGTTGAAGTTTTTCTTTAATAAATCTGATAAATAAGAAAAATGTCATTAATGTTAAATCAAAGTTCTTTTTATATCATTTGATTATAATTAGTTTATTTACTGAGGCATCGTAGTTATTTGGCCTGCTCCAGCATGATGCCAAATTGAATGTGCCAATGCGAGCATATAACTGTACTTATTTTCAAGTAAACTATTATGCGTAATATTGAAATTAAACATCTGAAATGGTGTTAAATTATTATACTGCCAATTTGCTAAGCCTGGACTACTAATAACTTCCACAAGTCTATCATGTAACGTCGACCAATAGCACTCTGGTAAAGCAGCTAAAAGCAATCCAACGCAATTTATCCATAAGTGTATTTCATTGGATGGTACTACAGTATACCTATAATAAATTAAAAAATAATAAATACGAAATGTGTGATGTATGAGATCATTAAAAAAGAATTAATAAAAGTTGTACTGTACCCTTTAGCAACAACATCGAGTAATGAATTAGCAACTAAATTTGGAGCTACAGGAACAGCCATTAATTCAACACATGTAACGTACAATGCATGTGCTGCTGGATTAGGAAACTCATTAAACCTCCAATCAGTAGCTGGGAAATGTGCTGTACCTGACATTGCTATAAAAAAAAATATTATTAAAAATTGAAACTGATATCATTAAATGTTTGTAACTTCATATCAATGCATTACTTACTTTCTACAATTCTTTGTACAAGTCGAATATAATAATCCAATTCAGGTACCCAAGTAATAGCATCATCAGGAGGTCGTGCCATATAAATTTGATAAGCTTCAGAAAGTGCCCATCCTGGTGCCCTAATTTCTCTTAAGGATCCAAGAAGAGCAGATACTAAACGTCTTTTTAAAGATGGTCGATCTCTTAATTTGCGTTCATAATAATGTAATGTATTATAAAGATATGTTACAGGTCGATCTATAAAAATAATAATTGACATGAGCTTTACTCTAAGAAATTAAATATATATAAATTTATAAATTAATAAATATACGAACCATGAAATTTATATAAACAACCTAAATGATCTAATAATATTTCCAGACTTTTTGTAACAGGTGGTATCTCCAAATACCTATGTACAACTATATCAAACACAGGTAAAAATCTTAAACACACATTTCCAAAATATACAGGTAAACTTTGATATTGACTGGGACCACCACTAGCTTGTTCCATGATACCTTCTGGAGCAAATTTTTCTGGAAATTTTCTATGAAATGCGAGATGTTTTTCATGCCAATTAGATTGTTTCCAATGTTCAGGTGAATTTTCTTTCACAAATTCTTGAACTCTATTTCTAAATTCAGCAGCTTTAAGTAATAATAATTGAATAATAAAGAAGCATACTTGTGCTTCACTTCCTTCTTGAGTTCGTAATGCCTAAAAGATAACAAATATTAATCCCTAATGTTTTATTTTTTATTTTTTATATTTATACTTACTAAACAAAGAACTAATCTATCAATTGTTACTATATTGTATTTCCATATCATATCGTTGATTGTATCCACACATTTATTAACATGCTGTCCACCAACACTATTCGCAAATTCATATACTAAATAATCACAAAACTTTCTAAGATGAGCTGATAATGCTCTGGCTCCTATCCTTTCTAATATCCTTGAGAAAAAAAAATATTATTTTTACATTAATAATCAATAAAGTAATAAATAAAAATAATAAATATTGTAACATACTTATATGCGATTGGACTAATACGATCAGTCTCAAGTATCATTTTCCACAAAAGGCATAAAAATAATGGAGGTGTACCAGGTACAGAAAAATGAGCTATTATATCATTTTCATTATTCATGGATGCCCAATTTCTATATTCTTCTTCTACAGCTTTCTAAAAATATATAAATAGTAATAGTATATTTTCGCGCGTACACGTATTATTAATTTTCTTATAATAATAATAATAATTACTTTTATTTGTTGTTTATTTTCTTTTGCAACACTATTTTGTTGAAAGAATTCATTTAATACTGGAGGAAAACATTGTAAGGTATGTACGGCCCATGAATGCGGTGTATTCTGCATAATGGTGTTTAATAATTCTTTACACCATGTACCACTAAGATTTTCTGCTCCAGTACCTAATTGATAAAATATATCAATATAATAAATAAATCATTTCTTATTTATATTTATTAAATATTATATTATTTTGTGACAATTTACCAGTCACGTGCATAGATCTTGCTAGAGTAAGAACTAACGCCCTGTTAAGTTCTTCTGATTCTGCAGATACAAGTGTTTTAGGTTCTGATAAAAATCTAGTAAATTGTGGTTGTACTTCTGCCGAACCTAATCCAGTAATTAAACGAAGAGCTGTACTTTCAACACTAAAAAGATAAATAAACAAATTATTTGAGGTATCTAAAAAGAAATATAAAAATACATAAATTTATGTATAATACCAAAGATGAAGTTGTGTTTGATTGGTTTGTGGAACAGCAGCAAGACTATGAAGATGCGATAAAAGTTGAACTCTATAATGTGGTTGTATGTGATGCATTCTATAACTGAACATTTCCAACAACGTATATAATGTTCCCCATGCATGAGACTTAAATACTGTCGGTAATAATTGACCTACAAAAAAAAAAAATACATGTAAAGTAAATCATAAAATCATAAAAATATATTCATGATATTATAAATGTTTAATACACACTTACTTATAAAACCCTTTATACCAAGACTTTCTATTTCTGTATAAACCAATAATCTACTGTAAGTTTCAACAAGAGCCGGTGCCAAGGCCATGTTGCTTTTTGATTGTGCTAATTTGATAACATGAGTAACGATACTATGAATTAAACTCATCTTAGAATGCACAGTCAATGAATCTAATATTGACATAGAAAGTGGTGTAGTTGGACCACTTGCCAAAGCAGCATTATTTTGTAATGTTTGTAAAGGTTGTTGCTGTTGACCCTATTTAATTGAAAACAAATAATTACAAAATATGTAATACTCAAATAGATAGAAATATATATTCACCTTTTGGTTCCCTAATATAGTATCAACTAGTGCTGCCATTGGTCTACTAAAGTATTCTTGGTTTGTCGAATAAGCATTGCACAATAAAGCAATACGATAATCTAAACCCATACAAAGAGATGTATTTGGCATAACTAAATGCTGCAGAAACCTGAAATATATATCAAAGTCAAAATACAATATACATAAACTTTTGATTTAATATACTTTTTAATTATTTCCTTACTCGTGATGAACTTTCAATGTATGCGGTATAGGTCTATGAATATTAGAATGTTCAATCTGAGCCTTTTTAAGTAAATGCATCCATATACAAATAATAGCCATTTGATGAGTACAAAGTGCTTGAGTACAATCGGGAAGAGGTAAAGGTTCTTTCTCTGGATACAAGAGATCGTACAATTTCAATACAGGTAAAAAATTGGAAAGCTGAAAACATTCAAAAATGTTTATTATGTATTAACAAATGTCTAGTGTATTTTTTTTTACTTACTGGATTTCGTTGAATACTTCCAGAAATGAATTGTAATAAAACCCACATTAAGTGATCTCTTCCTTTTCTCAACTCTCTACCAGCCAACTAAAAAAATAAATATATATAACATTATAATTAAAAATTATATTTTAAATATATATATGTTAAATAATTAATTATACCTTATCATGTATTGCCATAACAAGACTTGGAAAAGATGCAAATTGAAATAATACGAAATAAATTAATTGAGATGAAAGGTGTAACCACACCCAATGGTTAGCAACAGTCCCATCCGTTCCTTCTGCTGGTAAAGGATCATTTTCGGATCTTTCCATAGCTAGAATAACCAATTCTACTAATTGTTCTTCCAATACTATACACCGTTGCTTATGCTACAAATAGTAAATAAATATTTATTATATGTACTCCACATATCTTGTTTATTATTTTCTGCATATGCATACATACTTGTTTTTGAAGACCGAGCATGGAGCATACCATATCTCTACTATAAGGTTGTTCTAAAACATATCTCAATAATTCTGTTTGAGGTTTAAGTAAATCTTGGTCATATGGAAGATTTCCTTTCAATGTAAACTTTAACGTAGTAGGATCTAGTAACCAAGGATTTATTAAATGATCTGCATAACCAGTGTGTTCCACAACTGGTAACATTTTGGAATGTCCTACGATGGAAACCATTTGCGCAGTCGTTCGAAAACTTTCCACAAAATTAGATAAAAGTTTCGCCAGTTTCTATAAAAAAAAAATATTTATAAATTATATTAATAATATTTGAGTTTTTAATATTCTTTATTTACCCAATGCGGCCAATTTTTATGATCAGGATAGGCCTTTTGAATTTCATTAACAATAAAGTATCCTGGTAGCAAACAAGCATTTCTATCAAAAATATATTCTATAACATTTTCCAAAGCCTTTAATTGCGGTTGAATGGATGCGTTTAATCTTGCTGGTATCGTTTGAGCTTTTTCTATGCATCCCTATATATAAATATAAATACATAATATAAATAAATTATATATACATTTATTTACATTAATATTAAGTACTTACTTTCATTATTTCTCTGACACCTTTGTAATCAACTCCTCCGATAATGTGTCGAATAAGAAGGAAACATTCTACCCAAAAATCTTCTAATTGATATTGTAACTTTTCGCAACTGAGAATGTATTCGCATACTAATCTGTAATGTGTAACATTATTAGATTTGTGTGTATAGGTTTTAAATAAAATAAAGAAATAAATATTTTAATTAATAAATTACCTAGCTGGTAAAACGTTCGACAAGACTAAATTCTCAAGCATAGATAACAATAATTGTAAGCGTCTATGATTTGTCATAGAAGCTGCTATCATAAGAAATTGACGTATTGAATTTTCTTGTTGTTCCACAGTCAGATCAGTCATCGCATTTGTTAATTCTGATTGCCATGTTGATAGTTTCTCTTTTTCATTATTAGGGTTATGTACAAGTACACAACTGAATGCTTCTTCTATGGCTTCTACTTTCTATATGTTTATCAAAATTATTTTATTAATAGAAATATATCTTTTCATCATATATATATTTATAGTAAACAATTATTTATCAAAATATAAAAATACTTACTAAAATATCGTTCACTATATTTGCAATCTGTGTATCGCTGCCCATTTTTATTTAAAATATTTTCTTTTTATACTTTTTAAAAAGATAAACACCAATGTTAATACTTTCAATACTTATAAATCAGACAAAAAATTATATAAAATTATCCTGCATCATTATATACATAATTATAAACAATATTAGAAATAATTTGTTTATTCATAAATTCATGTTCACACTTTTGTATATTATTTTGTCTACACAAACATTGCATTACACCAGTGATGCCAACATGAAAAAAATTCAACATGTAATGTTGAATGTAGCCGATAGAGGCACTGTTTTCACGTCGCCATTTTTAAAAACATCAGTTATCAAATATTTGATGGATACAAATATAAAATTAAAGTTACATTATTCGAATAAAAAATATCTTTTTATTATACATATATTTTCTATACTTCATATTATTAATATGAAACAATTTTATAACCACGAAATCACTTAGAAGAATTCTTTTGATTTCCATTCAATATATTTTCAACAGACAGGTAAATTTCATGCCATAAAAGATTGGATAATTCTTCAGGATCTTTTTCATCTTTAGAAAATTTAAAATGATGGATATAATTCATCTTGTTAGAAACATCTGATTGCAGTTATTAAGAAAAATCAATTTAATAATATAAAATAAATTATTTAGCAATTAAAAAAAAGGATACATCCTTCTATGCTGTCATTGATAATACTGTAATCCCAATGTATTCCAGTGAGATTTTTGTACAAATGAAACTTTTTCCTGTAAGACATAAGGCTTACATTGAAGTTTAAATTATTAGATTTGTTAAATAATCATTTATAAATAGCTACATGCCTTCCTGTTTCTAATAACTTTTGATCTTCCTGATTTGGTTTAGTATTTTTTATACGATTTTTCTTAACCTCTAAATTCTGCCTTTCTTCTGCAAGTTTATCGTATTCTGATTTTAATTCAGCCTGAAAACAAATATATATATGTATTTATATTTATACTTGAATAAAAGATACAAGAACAGAATATAAATCATTACTCACCAAACGAAAATGATGTTTTGATAATTCTTTATTTTTTTGTTCTAAAATTTGTTGCTCATTATGAATAGATTCTTTCAAAAGTATAAATTCTGATTCTAATTCTTTAACCTTGTCTTCATTTTCTATAATGAATAACACATTATACAAGAATATTAGAAACAGTAACTTTTACAAAAAGAAAATCTATAAACAAATAACATTAACCTTTTAAATGTTGATCTCTTTCATATATAATTTGATTTATTTGTTCTTGACGTTTAATAACAAATTCTTCGAGTTGCATTACATTGACACTTGCATATTTATTTTGTAGATTTAATATTTCCTCCATCATTAAATATATATTTAATAATTTATTTAATAAAATGAAGGTTAAATTTTCAATCACTTTAAATTTAAAAAGGTTTTTTTTTTTTTTTAATACAGTGGTACCAATTTTTAACAGTCGTACTAATAAATTTGTCAATAATTGCAACGATTGGTTGATATGAGAAAAAATATTGTAATTGGCTGCTTTATTGTGCAAATGAATATGATTAGCTAATTGCACATTTGTAGACAAATCTGATTGGCTGATTCCAACTGCATAAAATTAAAACGCTGATAATAAATATATTAATAATTTTCGTCATATACAATTGTGCAATATTGGTATTGGAAATAACTTAAGTGCATAGTGGAAAAGTCAGTCACATGAAAATGAAATTCCACCATGCCGAATTAATGGCCGCAAATAGATAAGTAGGGATAATAGATAATACTTTCACTTTCTTCTTCAAGTTTATTTTAGGTAATTGTGTAGTGAATAAGATTGTAATCATGTTGTGCTGAATTTGATGTAACATTTTAATTATATATATATAAATATAAACATATATATATTTATATATAATTGTTACTATAAAATGCTTTTTCTGTTATTTAACACAAAAATCTGATCTTTAACTTAGGTCTTATGTATTTTTTTTTTTTTCTTAGAAACAGATACACACTATCAATAAGATAATCTAACAAAAAAGAAAATATATAAATATATAATCTATATTTATCGGATAGATAATTACCTTTTTTCCACAACGTATAGTTTTTTACTTCTCAACTATAAAGATAAAATATATTTTTAATTATAAAAGACCACAGTCGTATATTGAAATTATTCAAAAGTTATTGTGTACATAAAGAAATTTTTAAGAAGCAAAAATGACGATGGAGTTAAAACTATAATTCATCGTAATATTCTATAAATAATTGGTATGTAATCTTATGCTCTACTAATTTTGATTATTCTCATATTGATGATAATAAAATAAATAATAAATGACATATAAATTTAATTACAGAAAATCTTACAATTAAATATCCTCTTGCCTGTAATACAACTATTACAATGCCTAGTTCTTACTTATATGCTATAAATAATGAGGGACGTGTATTTGGCTTATCAACATCTGGGACTATGTGGCGTGAATTTATGTACTTGGGACTTGAATTTAAACAACTTTCTGCAGTGCCTCATTTTATGTGGGCGATTGGTGGTGATCGTCAAGTTTACGTTCATGTTCATGGCTTAGATATACCTATTAGAATTAAGGAAGAAACCTATGAGAACGAGGTATATAGTAAAAGAACGTTTCATTATATCTATTCAAATATAGATTTTAGTTTTTTTTTCTTTTATCATCTTTAAGTAACAATTACAGCGCTGGCTTCCATTAGAAGGATTTAGTGGACGATTATTACCTACAGATAGATATAATTTTTCTAATCAAGATGGTACTGTTGACCGTAGTCGAGATAAAGTTAAACTTCCATCTATGGCTTGGCAATGGGAAGGTGATTGGCACATAGAAACAACGCTGGATGGTCAACCATTAGATCATGATGTAAATATATCTACATGTTATACAGATTAACAAATAACAAATTTATAAATAACTAATATTGTTAAAAGGTATTCAAATGTCAATCTCATTAACATTTCTTATTTATTTTATATTTCATTTGTTATTCTTCTGATTAGTTCATCTATATTTTTCATTATTATATATACATTCATCAATTTAATTATTATTTTAATTGTGTAAAGGATCGGTTACCATTAATATTGATTTTCGTTTTTTTTATTTTTTTTTATTACGATTATATCTTATAAATTTTTATTTACGTGTAGATTTTTTATCAATCGTCCAGAACAAGACAAAAGTGTTATGATCACAGAGAATCTGATGTTTTGGTAGGGCTGGACATACGCAGTTGATTTTCCAGCAACATATTCAGCAAAAAAACAATGGAAATCTTGTGTCAGAAGGCGCAAATGGGTCCGATATAGAAGATACAGTGCTATGAACTCTTGGTGTGCTATAGCACCGCTTCACAAAGATCCAACTAAAGTAATGATTTTTATAATATATTTTCAATCGTTAATTTATAAACACATTTATGTAGATTTGTTTTTTTTTTTTATATTTAGGAACCATTTATTGATGTAGCTGTTGGAGGTAACCAAATGCCTGGTGATAATCCTGGTGGTTTAGCAGTCTGGGCAGTAACAGCTCATGGAAGGGTATATCATTTAGATTTCTAATTATAAAAATATCATTTAATGGAATATCATTAGTCTATCTTTTTTTATAGGTGATGTTTCGTGTAGGAACAAGTACAACTTGCCCCGAAGGCCAAAGATGGAGTTCCATTAAATTAAATAATGGACACGAAGTCTGTCAAATAAGTGTAGGAGTAACAGGTCTAGTTTGGGCAATTCTATTAGCTGGAAAAGCTATCATTCGAACGGGAATTACTAGAGAAAATCCAATGGGTGATGATTGGACTGAAGTAGAACCACCACAGAAAGATTTAAGATTAACACAAGTTAGCGTAGGTACGGATGCTGTATGGGCAGTTACACACGATGGTAGTGTCTGGTTTAGGAAAGGTATTAAGGGTGAGATGAGTGGCGTTTGTGAACAATTAGCAGCAGGAACTGGATGGGTTGAAATGTTAAGTAAAATGGCATTGGTATCTGTTGCTCCAAACGATCAGGTTTGGGCTATTGGTTACGAGGACAGATGTCTTTATTATCGTACGGGTATAACACGATCGGAATTAACAGGAAAGAAATGGAGATTAATTAATGCTCCTCTTCAATTAAGTAGAGCAAGTAGTAATGCAAGTTTATCTTCGAGTAATAGACATAGTATGTGCGGTACACCGCAACAACAACGCCATCAAAGTTGGAGCTCTTTGAATCGACCTCATAGTACTAGTGAAGGAACCGCATTGGTTAGAGAATGGGAGGAACAATCACGATCAGCACCAACACCAACGTCTTTAAAGTTATGGCAACGTACTAACGACGTTAGTAAAAATGCTCAAACATCTTGCCAAGATATATATGCCACAGAAGATAAAAAACGATCAGCAAACTCTTTAGATATGAGTGATTTAACAGAAACAAATGTTGCAAACATAACAATATCAAACGAATCATTAACTAAAACTGGAGAATCTATAGTTGTCTCTGGTAAAGGTATGAGTAGTACAGTTAAAGTGAATCCAGCTGCCTGGAGTCCTGTACATTCTGTTGGCTCTATGGTTGGTATTGAAGCACATCCTGAAACAGATGGGAGTATTTTTGATCCTGATTTAACTGGCGATTCTGGTGTATACGGAGAAGATGAAAGTGCAGCAATAGTTTATTGGGCCGAATGTGATGCATTATGGTACAAAGTAGAAGCTGGTGCATGTTACATGGATCCATCGAATCCTCCTAAATGGATTTCAGATACCAATGGTGTAACGCACGGAGAAATTGCTGAACCATGGAGGATATACATTCTAGAAGAATTAAAAAATAGATTGAAAGGAATAGATTTAGATTTGTCGAAATATGAGAAAGCTATAGAAAAGTCATCCTGGGTTAAAAATGGTGATGCTAGATGTAAAGTAAAAGGTAGTAATGCCTATGAAGATTGTATTATTGAATTAGAATGGATAAGTAGCGATACTGGAGCATTAGACTCTGGTACTTTAACAATTTTAAATTCTGATGGTGCTACGATTTTTATGCAATTCCCAATATCTGAGATAACTTGCGTTATTTGCTGTAGTGAACCAGGTAATCCGCGTATTACGATTCATACTCCTAAATTAATGCGCACTAAAATTCTTACATTACAATTTGCAAGTGACACTGATATGGAAGATTGGCTGGCACATTTGACTTCTGTTTCTTGCCAAACTAATAATATTTATGGAAAGCCAGGTCCTAATTCTATTTGGGTTACCACTGCATTAGGAGACGTTTATGTATACGATCCTACTATAGCAGAGGAAAATCAATTTTCTGGAGATGGTTATGTACAAGAATTAGATGCAGCTGGTAAAGATTTACCATTTGAAAGTATTTTACAAAATGGTTTTGGATATGGCAGTTCATTAAAAATATCAGTATATGTTCACGATGATGCCGATAGACTTTCATTTAATCTAGTATGTTATACTACAACATCTTTGAAACAAAAACATATAACAGATTGTCATGATGTAGCACTGCATTTTAATCCACGACTTAAAGAAAATGTAATAGTAAGAAATACCTATCAGAGTGGACAATGGGGCGATGAGGAAAGAAACGGTGGTAGCCCGTTAAAACCAGGCTCAGATTTTATACTAAATATCGTTTGCGAAGAACGCGGATATAGAATTTTTATCAACGATTTAGAATATACATTTTATAGTCACAGAATATCGCCGCAAAATATAACGCATTTAAGAATTAAAGGATTAATGACGTTATGCAGTGTTCTATACAAATCAATGTCAATTATAATCGAACCAATAACAATATTTTGGAGACAAATAGGTGGACATCTAAAAAAAGTAGAAACCTGTTCGGTTGGTGTCACATGGGGCATAGGATATGATAATACTGCCTGGGTATACACTAATGGTTGGGGGGGAACTTTTTTAAAAGGATTAGGAAGTTGCAATACTGGAATAAATACAATGGTAGATACACACAATTATTTTGTCTATGAAAATCAAAGGTGGAATCCAGTAACTGGATATACTTCTCATGGTCTTCCAACGGATCGTTATATGTGGAGTGATGTAACAGGTCGTCATAAACGTACTCGAGAACATACTAAATTATTATCAGTTCACTGGCAATGGGTAAATAAACAATTATTAATAATTATATTTATCTATAAAAAGAGAAATAATAATAATGTAATTATTTGAATCAAAGGTATCAGACTGGATTGTTGATTTTCATACCCCTGGAGGTGTTGACAGAGATGGGTGGCAATATGCCACGGATTTTCCATCTCAGTATCATGGGAAAAAACAATTTACTGATTACGTACGAAGAAGAAGATGGTTTAGAAGATGTCAACTTACTACCAGTGGTCCTTGGCAAGAACTAGGAAATACAAAACTAGTCGACGTATCTTTATATGTATGAATTATGCAATGAAAATATTAATCTTATCTTATTAATTATATGATTATATTAATTTTTCTGATACTTTGTAGACATCTGGTAAACCCGGTGAAGATTCTCTTATACACGTTTGGGCAGTTGCATCTAATGGCGAAGCTTTATTCAGACGAGGTGTATCTGAATCTTGTCCAATGGTAAGAATATTTAAATAAATAATAATAAATTGTTTAAAAAAAGGTATATAATATTTCTTTTAACATAGGGTGTATCATGGGAACATATACCAAGTGATCAACCATTAATTGGTATTTCTTGTGGACCAAATGGGCAAGTATGGGCAGTTGGAATAAATGGTTCATCTTATTGGAGATTTGGTGTTACACAAGCTAAACCTACAGGTATAATAATACATGAATTTATGTTTATAAAAATAATGATGAAAAAATAACATATTTATAAATTAGGTCTACAATGGCAAAATGTTGAACCACCATCAGGAGCACAATTGAAACAAGTCTCCGTTGGAAATAATGTCGTATGGGTTTTAGATACAACAGGTAGATTATCTATTCGTCGTGATATACAGGCTGACGTTTTTCCAGAAGGAAGCCATTGGCAAACGTTACCAGCAATGCCAAATGATCCTATTCACATAGGTATAAATATTGTATAAATATTTTGATTCAATGCAAACATTTATATATATAAAATAAATCCATATATTTATAGATATCTCTGTAATAAATTCGAAGCAAGGATTTAGACATATTTCTGTTGCCAAAGAAGATGGACAAGTTTGGGCTGTTTCTGGAGCTGGTATAATATGTCGAAGAATTGGTGTAACTAATGAAAATCCAGCTGGAACGGGTTGGGCAACCGGTATTGGGGTAAGTCTTGACAAATTCTTATATCACAAGACAAGATTTTTCTATATTCCAATATAATATCAATAAAAATCTTGACAGGCAAATTGGCAGCATTTAAGCGCTGGAGGTTTAATTAATAGAAGGAATTAATTGCTTATTAAAATAATTCGTAATATAAGAGATACAATGAAATTCATTTTCAATATATCTTTTCATTATGTGTATGTATATATATATGTACTTATATATACATAATGTAAATGACAAACTGTATGAAAGTTCATCATACGTGTTACATTCCATAGTACAGGGAAGTATTATATTTTTAATTTAATTTCTCAATTGTAAGTATTTACGTTAAAATCATATATATATATATATATATATATAAAATAATATATACCAAAACTTTTATATATATATAAATATTATTGATAATCATATTTATATTTAAATATGAACAAATCGATTTGTTTTTATGCAACGATGTATGACAAATTTAGAATTACAGAGTACTTATTTAAATATTGTTTTTAAGTATTAAAGCCAATGTGTACTTGCTTATATTATAATTATATATTGTTCTTACGAACTGTAGATTTTAAAGAATTAAAAAATGAAAGGAGAGATCCGATTTTGCAATTGGAAAATTGTTAGGAAAAAAATATAATGAATATCATAAATTCTTTGAATCTTTTAAAAAAATCACTTAATCACAATTTTTGTGTGAAAAACGCTTATATTTTTTTTTGTCTATATAAATTAATGCCACAATAGAAATAATATATCACACAATAATCCTAATTATTTTATATATAAAATACGATAATTGAAAATATTACAAATAATTTATGTAAATGAGTTGTTTAAAAATCTTATCTTATGATTTTACGTTTCTGTGAATATTTATATTTATTATATAATATAATATTATTGTGTAGATTTAAAATTTCGTTACGATTCTACTGTGATCTACATTTTTTTGTTTCATTATTATATCCTCTATTTTGTTTTTTTTTCCTTGAACACTGTGAGAAATTCCGTAAAACAAATAAATAAGGAAACCTATAAATATAAATAAATATTAGAAATACATATATAAATATATATATATATATATACTTTTCTTAAATTTAATACACATACATATAACATATATTTTTTTTATTCAAATAACTTACCGATAAACATCCACACGATAAATCTAATCCATGTAAACATGTCTAGTTGTAACATCAAATAAAGATTTATAAAAATGCTACAGCATGGTATTAATGGAACTAATGGAACCTGTGGTAAAAAGAAAAAATATGTTATTTAAATAATACATTAATAAATTATAAAAATATACGCTACGTATTATATTATATACCTTGAAAGATAGTTTGATTTGTTGAACTGGTTGTCTACCAATGGATGCTACATTTAATATTACTATAAATATAAGTATTATCACTATTACGAATACTATCGCGTTGTCTTCTGTCATATTAAATTCAATGTTGTTTAATATAAGAATGAGTATAAATACAATGAGACCTAAAAGAAGATTATAATTAAAATCTGTTAAAATATTGTTAACATATTTATAAAGAAGTTTGTTATTACACTTACTAAAACTAGCTATGCTACATTTGGAAACTACGTTAGAAATATGCGATGGTTCTTTATGATTATTTAAATTAAATGTTTGCTTGAATATACTTAATGCTGTAAATTTATAATCGTTCATTTTTACTTCAGGTAAATCATCTTTCTGATACCTACAAATATTTCATTGAATATTATTAAATATTTTCTTTTTTTTTTAGGTTCACAAAAAAAAAGGATTAACAAACCTTAGTATTAATACTGATATTGCTACCACTGTATATGCTAATAGTGTTCCAATAGACATCATGTCGATTAATTGTTGAAGATTAAAAAGAAGAGTCATGATTCCTGAAATAATACAAAGTTAATTGGAATAATGATATGAAAATATGATATAATTATATCATATTAAATATATTTACTAACCAGCAAGTAGTCCAGAAAGTACTGTACCCAAAATAGGTGTCATGGTCTTGGAATGAACTTTAGAAAGCCACATAAATATGATTCCATCACTTGCCATAGCATATAATACACGTGGTAAAGGAAACATAGCACCTAGTAAACTCGTACATAATGCAAAAACAGCTCCAATATTGACGATCCACTGAATGACCGGCCATCCAATTTGTTGAAAAACATAAGGGAATGGTGCGTCTGCATTCTAATTCAACATTATTATAAATGTTATGTTAATGGAATAGAAAATTCGCAAATGATATTGCAGATAAATCACCTAACTTACACATAAGTTTTTTGTTTGCAGTCAGTGTAAAACATTATACCTGATCATAATATGGCCACATCATGGTCAGTACTGTAGAAATACTGAAATATGCAGTCAAAATAATAGCGAGGGATAAAACAATGGCTAAGGGTATGTCACGTTGTGGTTTCTTTGCTTCTTCGCCTGTCGTTGCAACAGCATCGAAACCCACAAAACCATAAAAACATTTAGCTGCACCTGCCATTACACCACTTATTCCAAATGGCATAAAACCACCGCTACCAGCGTTAGTTACATTTTTGGGAATATCTTCTACCGAAATGTACCAATTTTTAGGATCAGCTAAAAATTGAACAAAAGGTTAATATAAGATACTAAGAATTTAATCTAATCTCATAATCAATTTGTTTACCTTTAATAGCACCCGCTACTATTACGATAATAATCGTAACAATATTGATAACAGTGAATATATTATTTAAAAAAGATGATTCTTTAACTCCTATACTAAGTAAAAGAACGAGTAACATGACCATGCCAAATGCAAGAAAGTCAGGATAATCTGATAAAAAAGATATATCTATTGGCATAATTGAATGCAATGTTTTCCCCATAACATTTCCTACTAAAGCATCGAGATAATTACTAAGACCTCGAGCAACGCTTGCTGTTCCTGTATAAACAAAAAAAAAGAAATAATTATCCTGCAAGACAGTAATAACAGTACAGGATTATAATTAAGATCTACATTATAGACATACCTATAACATATTCTAATATTAAATTCCATCCTATGACAAATGCTATAAATTCGCCGACTGTTACATAACTGTAAACATAAGCTGATCCTGCTTTCGGTACTCTTGAGGCAAATTCTGCATAACACATTCCTACAGGATGCAACATTTTAATGAAAATACTTCAAATAAATCAACTTAAAAAGAAAAGAAATGACTGATAAATATTGTCAGAATTTTTAATATAATAAATATATTAGAATAGTTTTAGATAAACAACACACTAATGTTTTATATATTAAAAATTCTAAAAATGATTTATTATAATATATAAAAAAAATTACCAGCAAAGGCAGAAGCAATGGCAGCAATAAGAAAAGAAATACAAACGGCTGGTCCGGCCGTTTCTTTAGCAACACTTCCGGCAAGAACATATACACCTAAACCAAGGGTAGCTCCAACTCCAAGGGCAGTTAAATCAAAGATATTGAGGACTCTTGCTAGCTCACCTTTACCTTCTTGATCATCGTCAACACGTTTGCGTGATAATGTTTTCCACAAACGACTCGCCATAACGATTGCTATTTTCTTCTTTTCTTATAACTGTATAAACTGTGTGTACATAAAACTTCCTTATAAAATATTCATATTTTTCATGCTTGTTATTAAATAATTATAAATATAGTAAATAATACAATAAAAAATTATCTTGATGATGACACTAATTACGTATATAACGTATATAATTATATGTGATTAAAATTTAAGAATTTTCCTTAGATAAAATTGGATTCTCAAGGTTGACTATCTGTTAGTCATAAAAATTGCTTTTTATAATTTCACAATTTTATTTTCATTTAATCAAATGATCAAACTGAATCATTAAATATCTTTAGTTTTTTATAAATCTTTGAGAATCTATTTAATCAAGATTAAAGACGTAGTACTTATATATACAGTCAAACCTGTTTATATATACATATATATATATATATAAATGAAATAATGCTCATTGAAAAATTTCCTTGATAAAAATATTCAAGGTAAAATGTGCCTTTTTATCCTTATACAAATAATCCAAAGTGTTTCCAAGGTATTAACAGTCTGTGCTCGTAACTAAATTTGCGCAATAGATCGTTATATTAGGTTCGCATATGATTACGTTTTAGAAACGTATTCATTCGAAATAATGTCTAACAAAAAAAGTCATTTGCATGTTATATAATAGTTAAAGTAAGTGGGTGTTAAGCTTAATTAAAAATAAAAATTCCCCTTTCCTTATTTACTAAAGATAACATATTTATATTAGTCATTTTATAATTATGCATGTAAAATTTAAATTTTAAATAACTGAAATATTTCTTTTCAATGATTGAAATTGTTCGTGCACTATAAATGGAAAACTTGTAATTGCTTCTCCTCCTTTTTTTTTTTTAACATTGTTATGAGTCTATTCAGTGCAATTAAAGAACAAAGATAAATATATATATATATATATATTAAGTATTAGATAAAAGGTAATAGTGTCGGAATTTCAAGTAAAAAATATCTGTGTTATTTATGTAGATAAAAAATAATTATTTGTGCATTTAACATAGAATAAGTTATTACAAAATTTTAACATTACTTTATTGGCCAGGCAAATAATACAATTGAATTTTTTCTTTTGCATTGCTATTATTTTAGAATATTGTATAAATATTTATTTTAGAATATTTTATAAATATGCTTTCTTTGCAAGAATTTGAAATTGAAATTTTGGAAAATAAAAGAAAATAATATTTTCTATTCGAATAAGAATGATAGCATGGGAATGATTAAATTTGCAAACAGGTTCATCAAGTTATTCTCCTACTTTCACTGAATTAATTTGTATTTATTTGACGAACACGTATATATATATATATAATGTATATATGATATATTTTATGATACAAGATACTAGGAAAAAATAAAGAATTTATAATAGTAAAGAAGCGTCTCTTACACAAAAACATACTGTTTCTTTAAAAAGAATTCTTACTAGTAATGTTTGGAAAAGGAGTGACCTCGACGAAAGAGAATGTACATTCAATGTATTCGTCAATGAACTAATTTCATATATCCATCGAAAGTTTCTTATATATCATTAAAAAGTTAGATGTGGTTTAAGAAAGAAAAAAAAAATAATTAATATTCGTTATTAAATATCCGTGTGTTTCGTTTATTTCATTTGATCTTATTTTTTTTTTATATTAAATGGAATTTTGTTCATTTGTAATAATACAATTTTAACGATGCAATTGAAATAATCCATATAAGTTTTTATGGATATGAGAGATATGCCAATTGAAATAAAATGTATCAACAATAAGAAGATAATTCTTATCTCCATTAAAAGAAAGCTGCCGATCTTAATATTCATATCAGTTTTAATATCTCAATATCTGATATTTATTTTAAACTTTTCAATTAATTTATTAACTATTCATAATTATATATATATATATATATATAATTTATAAATAATTAAATAAATTTATGTTGTTATTCTCCTAGATCTTCTATATATAAAATTTGCTTTTGTTTTTTTTTTTGTATAAAATATTATCCAAATTTTTAAATATAATCATTTAATATTTTGAATTTATTATAATTAATTCTCTTCGTTTCATTATCACATCGATCATGAATGTCTCTACATGTCACGATAATTATGACTTATATGTGTGTCTTTTATTTTTATTTTTTTTTTTAATATTTTACATTTTTTATCAGATGTAAGACAGACTTTTTAAACAGTTAACAAAGGTAAAAATGAATGATTCATATATCACATGTATGCAAATATATATTTAACAGAAAAAAAAAAGAAAAAAAGAAAGAACAAATAATATTTTTCAAAATTAGAAATAATATTCTTTGAAAATTTAGATATTATTATTAAATGTTATTGAACGATTATACGCGAAGGGAACGTTATATGATATAAATATTAAATATATTTAACTCACCTAATTTTGAGGATGCCTTTTAAATAATGATACAATGTGGTCAGACAATATTTCATATGTAGAAAAAATTAAATCAAGATAGAATCGCGCGTACGTAGTAGATAGCTGACACTTAATAAAATCGCGAGACTAGGTCGATCCCGCTCGAACCGGTCACACCAGAGGACGACTGTGAACTAATAAGTACAGTAATATTATGACTCTCTCCTTCTCCCACCTGTCTAGATGCTAATAAACTTGAATTGCCTCCTCTTCTAACTGTGATTGAGAAGAAGGACGTTTCTGTTCAAACGAAAATTATGTACGTTGTATACATTTGAACATTTCCTATATATATACATATATATATATATATATATATATATATATGTTTCAAATTAAGCTTAACAATACTATTTTCTCACTAACTAATCAAGATATCAATCCTAATTTGTTGCAGTTATTAAATTATACAAAAGTCGATTAATATTTTAAATTTAATGTGCTGTGCAACATATTTTCGTGATCATCGAATTGATTAAAAATTATTTCAACGGGTTTTTTGATAACGTCAAAAATGAATTTGATATCTTCATTAATTTTTGAGTAAACAGCACAACATGTTATTTGGATCATCCTATATATATATACGATATTTTAGAAGAGTTAGATTATCATTGATTAGATAATAAGAAATATTCTTCTTCATTTATTCAGTACTTACAAAAATGATGATAGAATGTGTGATATTAGTTTAATCAGGTAAACTTTATGTTCATAGATCTAAATTGACAAGGAAAAATAAAATATTTCCAAATGTGAGACGAATTATTTAATATAAATTTATTTTTCAGTAAATTTTTGATATGTTGTTTGATTCGTTGCACAACCCGGACACGTGTGCAATGATTCGTGAATAAATATTTCACAGTCTATACAAAATATTCTCGTACATTTTTCACAAATGTAAATCTAAAATAATAATATGTATATTTATACATATATTATATATATATATATATATATATATATATAAATATATTATAAATAATAATAAAATAAGAAAAATTGTTATGTCTATCCATAAATGATTTTAGTTAATAATACCTTTTTATCTTTCTGAGATAATATTTTTTGGCATCCATAGCACATTGTATATTTGTCTTCATAATCTGATTCTTTAAATGGTGCAACTGGAAATAAATAATGATAGGATCTTGCCAAATGTGGAGCAGAAACTAGAGTTAGACCACACGCTCTACATTCGACTGGTAGTTCACAATGTTTGCTAAGACATTGAGGGCAAAGAAAACCTGTACTTGTTAATTTGACCGATCCATCTGAATTTTCTGCGTGACTGTAAATTAATTATATACAGGTATGATTTTTCAATCCTTTATAATCGTAGATATACATTATACAAATTGTACATACCACATGCATACAGCTATTGAAGTGTCAGTACCAGAAGATTGCAACGCATGATGTGGAAAACCCATTTTAACAAGTGCTGCATCTAATCTAGTAGCAGCTGGTGGTGGATCTATATGGGCATTTAACTGTTCTTTAAAATGTTTATCATCTAAAACAACACCATGTTCTCCACCAGTTAAAATAGCAATTTTTTTACAAATGTACAATTCAGCAGCTAAACCTATCACGCTACACCTTATACCATCCGATTTCATAGACTGAAATCACAAATTGATTATTATCCCATTTAAAATATATACTAATATATGATCAGAAGATAAATTTATTTACTTGTATTGTATCGGTAATATCTCCAGGATCACACGTAGTAAGAGAACCAGTTATTATTATTATTTCTTTGCTAGCATGAGATGGTAACAGCCTAAGCGATTTTATAGCTAATTCTAAAGAATTTTGTAATGATGGTTCACCAGCTAATGCTGTTTGCTGCAAAGCTTTTATTTCCTAAAAAAAAAAAAAAATGATAGACAATATGAAGATCATTGTGTATGTTTTCTCTTGAAATAATACAATATGTATTCATACAAACCTTAATATGTTTCTTTGAATTTCCAGCCAAATCACTAATTTTTTCAGCTCTCTTATTCTTAGTTATAATTAAACCAACTTGACTTATAGGATTTTGATAAAAAAATTCATCCACAAAGTCCTCTAAAAGCTTATGATTATTTTATAAATTGATTGTCATTGTGATGCTTAGGGGTTTAATGTTTATAAAGTATGAAATACCTTCAAGGAACATAGTAAACGTGTTGGTTTCAAATCTTGATTGGACATTGCTTCTGAGGTATCAAGAATAATATACAAATGTCTCATCATTCCTAATCTGGCACCGGTTTTTCTATCCAATTGCCTTTTTCTTTTCGCATTATGTATAATTTCTGCAACGGATGCTTCAACAAGTCCATCGTCATCTTCTTTAATTGCTTCCCTTTATAACAAAATTGATAAGGATTAAATTAATAAAATTGCACATGTGCAATATTATTTAATGACGATTAACTTAATTAATTATAAATGAAATAAAAATATGCATGTAAATATCTACATACCAAGTTTTTTCATAACCAGTCTCCCATCTATACTCCTTCCCTTCTTCTTCCTCAGCCATTTCTTTTGACTACAAAATAGACTTTAACACTGTAATATAAATAAAAAACATATATAAATTATTAATAAATAATTATTATTCAATGAAATCAAAGTAGTGAAAACGCTAGAGGTAAACGACCAATGAATATCATCAGAATCGACTTAGTATTAATTAATATAGCTTTATCTCTCTCTATCCGGAATATCAGCAGGTCAAATTGTAAAAGGCGGTAAATTTAAAAACGGTAAAATCCTTCAATTGGCATTATTTTTATCGTCCATTAATTATCATTATTAATAATATCTTATAGATTTTAGTTATAAAATATGAAAGAATTTTTATATTTAATGATAAAAATAAATAAATTAGTATAATATAATGATTAATAAAGTCGGAAAAAGTAATATCAGGTTCCCGCCAAAATAATACTCGTCGCTGGGTCTGGCGGTAAGCGGGCACCATGGCGCCACTGTCAGAAGACGCGATCACTGTTTTCATTCCGTCTCGTGCTGTTTAGGAGTATTTTCTGGATCGTGAAAATCGGATTTTTCTACAATTTATCGGCTGTGAGTCGTCACCATTGGTTCGAGAGATGATCGTTAAAAATCATTTTTGAGGTGTCCAAAGTGTATTCGAAAAATATTTACGAGAAAACAGGAAGTGAATCTAGCACGGAGGGAAGAGCATTAAGCGAGAAGAGCCATCTTGACGAAGCAAGCATCGGCTTGTTCGTTAGCTCGTTCGTCTTAGGGACAAGAAGAAGAGGAAAGGAGTTGCGTGTGGCGGCAGCAATGTCATCTTTTCGAAACAATTTCGATATCACGACGCGTTTTAGTTATTTACGTTAACGCAATAGTCGTTTTGCGTAAGGCCAAAGCCATTTAACCGGGTGATCCGCGTGCGTTAACACGAAAACGAAGGAAGAAGGGAGAAAGAAAGAGAAAGAAACATAGAAAGAAAGAGAGAGAAAAAAAGACAGAAAGAAAGTGTACGTTCTGTTTGTATATGTGTGCATGTTACGTATGTGTATATCCTTTTTAAAGAAAAAGAGAGAGTGAGAAAAATGATAGAATAGAATATCCATATATATACATATATAATATGTATATATATGTAATATGTCTCTCTCTCTCTCTCCCTATGTATATATATATATATATATATATATATTAAGTACGTCGAAAGTCATACGTTGGTAACTCCACGCGACTGGCCGCGTTTACAATGAATAACCTGGGTCAGTGTCTATCTTAAAGTTTCTTCATTTATGCGGGAATTCGTATCTTTTTCAAATCATAATCTATTAGCATTTACGGTACATTTTATATTTTACCAAGCCACTTCTTCCGAATCAGATTGTCGTTCGAACTGGCTGACGTGGAAGGATTTATAAAACAGCCGATCATATGAAACGTAGGAGCGGCTCTCTGGCGGTCTATCGAATCGAATTACATTTTCTATATTCGATTTCATTTACCGAATCAGTTTGAATGTTTATTATTTTTTATTAACCCGCGAATATTCAAATTAAAAATACCATTTTTTTGTATTTTCATTTTTATTTAATTTAATTTAATTTATTGAATTTGTTGTTATTGTTTGTAGAAAGAAAAAAAAATATATATATATAATATATATGTGTGTGAAATGATGATTTAAAAGGATAAAATTTACTACAAAATATTTTTTAACCTGATTTATATTTTTGGTATATAATTATAATTTATATTGTTTATATTTTTGTTATGTATATAGTAATCCTCTTTTTTAGTTTTCTTAATAAATTCTTTTATACCAAGATAATATTTCATAGTTTTATCAAATTAGTATTCATTGTGTTTTGTTATTTACATTGCAGAACATATATAGGTTTATATTTCTAATATTATTAGCATAAATGATTAAATATATCAATTTTTATATTTGCAGCAAACTGTATTTTCTGACTACGCTAAGCAAACATAATTTTTAACAAGATGGAAGCAGACGATGGCCCCTCGGCTGTCAATACTAATCCAGCTACTATAAAAGGTAATCTGTTTATAACTTTTCATAAATTAATTCATTGAGAGAATAAATCTAATACTTACAACAAGTTCATTTATTATATCAATGCTTAGCGAATGTAAATTGAAATATCATTTTTATTATTAGCTGCACAAGAAGAAATGGGACGATTAGATATTTTGGTATGTGGTCAGTGCCATTCAGCTTTCCACTTTATCGAAGAATTTCAAGAACATCGTACTAAAGAAGGCTCTTGTTCACACGTATCACATTTTCGTGACAATACTAATGTTAGTATCTCAACAAATAAATATAATGTAAATCATTTTTATAAGTTAGTTTAGAGAAAGAAATAATAAATTTAATAATATCTTTCTAATATCCGAAGAATGAACAAAAAGCACAAGTTTGGGCCTTCCTTTTGTGGAAAGATACACAAATTCAACACGAGAACTCTGATAGAGACACTACTAATTCATGGAAGCTTTATCAAAAATGGTGTAAAATGGATACACACATTAGAGATACGTGGATAACTGCAGGAAAAACTATACAAACGTTTACTAAAATAAGTAATGCAAAGATGCAGGAAGTTCCAAGGCAAACTAATTCTAATGCTGAAGGTATTTCTTGCTGAATATACTTTTTTTTTATTATGTAACAAATTAAATAAAGTTATCTTTTTTTTCTATAGGAACGAAACAAATAGTAGTACGTAAAGTCATTAGAAATGGACAACCAGAGGATGCATCTGATTCTAAGAAAGATATTAAATCTTCCGAAGCTAAATTACAAAAAGGCTTGGAATCTACGGAGGGTGAAATCGATAAGAAAGATAAACCAAAAATGAAACCGACTTTTAAACCGAAGCCAGCGGTATGAATACAGTATATTAACTTATATGGATATTAATTTACATTTAAGTATTATGTATTTTTATTATTATTATTATTTTTTTTTTTTCACATAGCATAAAATACCAAAAGCAGCAGGAGAAGAAGATAGAGATTCGAGTACTGAGGAATACTATATAGAAAAAATTTTAGCCAAACGTTTCAATCCAAAAAAGAGATGCCCGGAATACTTACTCAAATGGGAAGGTTATATACAGTCAGTTCGTTTTCTATTTTCTAATATCAAAATTGTTGATATTTCTTTTTTAATAAAAAAGTTACATGTATTTATAGCGATAGCAATTCATGGGAAGCATTAGAAAATGTTCCAAATTGCAAGCACTTATTAGATGAATTTGAAAGGAATTTAGCTAAACAAAAAGAAATGAAAGCAGCACAACAACAGCAAGCCAGTAATAAATTATCAGGAAAAGTAGCGGCACAAAAAGCTGTTATCAAATCA
The DNA here is from genome assembly GCF_001465965.1 of Polistes dominula. Next base: position 50,664 of record NW_015149047.1, on the reverse strand, counting down.
GCAGATGCCAGCAAGCCTGGCCCAAGCAATGTGGTTCAAGCAGGGTATGTTAATAAATGTATACTATTGCTATATATATTACATTATTATTTATATACAATATTTGACTTTTTTTTTAATAATATTTAGACGTCCTATGCGTTCGAGTAAATCTAAAGCAATGGATCAAGTGAAGCAGTGGTGTGGTTCGATGAAAGATGAAGAGAGTGATCGTACGTTTTGTATATATTCGTTATATATTCCTTTATTATATTATAGTTGTAGTAATAATATTTATAAAATATTTTTCTAAATTTCAGTACTAGGAAAGAGAAGGATAGACTATTCTGATAGCGATTCAGAAGAAGCTGGTAGTAGTGCTGCTAAGAGGGCAAAGGGTGATACTGGTAGCGATGAAGAGTGGAGTGGAGAATCAGAAGAAGATAAGATGATGGGACGTAGTGATGTAATACAACGTGCATTTAATCGTGCAAACGTGCAATCTAATGGTTCTAACAGAACTGTTTCTACTACTGATCTTGCAACTTCATTGGGTCTTCAGTCACCAGATGGAACTAAATCAAATCAATCTCCAGTATTAGTCGCAAATGCTAAAGGCGTTGTTAAGGTGGATCCTAAACAAATGCCAAATCTAACATCTGGTGTCTATGTTATGTCACGAAAAGATGGAATTATAAAGTTAGATTCATCTCCGAGTGGAAAACTCGCTGTCAAAGGTTCATCTACAGCGCAAGGTGTTCTAATGGTACAAAATCGGGATAACAGTAATGTAAGAAAACAAGTTATTTCAGCGAGTCAATCCAACTCTATCACTCCCGTTAAAGTAGTATCGAAAATGGATGGAAGTCCGATGGTAACACAAATGAAGGTAGTTTCTAAGCCTGTTGGATCTAAAGCAGGAGGTATACAAAAATCAGAACCTATCAAAATACAACCTAAACCAGACCCATCACAATTACAACAAATACATGTGGTAACTGCAGTACCAGCTCCTATAACGTTACAACCAAGACTTAGTACGGGTATACGTCCTAATCCTGTTACAGTATCACGTGCTGCTGATGGTCGTCCACTGTTACCTAGACCAGCACTACGTGCAACTACTCCAACTAGTGTTCTTGGTATTGGATCACCTATTCGTACTCCTGTTAAAGCACCAGCTCCTAGACAATTACAGGGTCAACAAACACGACAAGTTTTGCACAAACGTACAACAGTTGTAAATACTCCAGCTAGTTCACCTAGTACTACATCGGTGACTCCTCCTATTAAACCAAAATTCACGGTACTCAGTTCACAAGGAAAGCAAGTTATGAAATCTAGTAGTCCCGCACAAAATAAGCAATCACCTAAATCAGCATTGAGTAAACCGCAGTCTCTGATATCGCCACAACAGAAATTATTAATGGCAAAGAGAAAAGCTCAGGAGGCAGCAGGTTTGATCAAGCCAGGTGGACGTGGCATATTGGCTAGCAATCGTGCATCTATTGGACGTGGCAAAGCAAAACCTGTTGAATCATCAACAGTTATTTCTCCTGGAAACAAACCTAAAGAAAGTAAATTAGCAGAGGGAGATGGACTTCATATGGAATTTCATGAAGTTGGCTCAGAGGAAAGCAGTAGCGAAGGAGAACCAGAACTTCCTCCACCCGAGGCCGAAACAATTACAGCTACTGAACCTGATAGTCCACCGAGACCATTTACTTTGTGTCCTTTAACTGGACGTATAATTGGGCCTGATGGCGAGCCAATCGAACAGTCCAATGAACATGAACCTGAACCAACTCCTTCAACAACATTACCAAATGTTAAAACAGCTACAACTTCGGCTGAAAACACAGACACTATTGCAACAACTACTACTGCTGAATTAGTATTACCTTCTCTTGATTCCCTCACAGAAGCTGGTGGTATTATGAGAGTAGAAATGAGTCCCGGTGGTACAACAGGTACTATAGTCCAAACTAGCGAACCAGCACAAATTCACTTACCAAATGAAGCTGTAACTGCTCCAGATCTTCCTTGCTTAGATGATTCAACGACAAATACAGTAACAGTAACACCACCAACCACAACCGTATCAACATCTTTAACAGAAACATCTGTAAGTGAGCCTACCATCACGACGGGAGCAACAACAGCTACTGCAGTAACATCTACCACAGTTACATCTACTGATGTAGTAAATAAATCAGATGAGAAAATAGCTGAGGAAAGAAAAGTAACCGAAGACCCATCGAATGTAGTAACGATAGCAGGTGAAGATGGTGTTTTATATCAAGTCACTGGAGAAGCTGACGATGGACAAACTTTATTAGTAACGCGAGGAGCGGATGGTGAACAGCAATGTGTATATGTTACAACGGAACCACAAGGTGAGGGAGGAGGAGTTTTAACGCTGGATAATGCAGTTGCTGAAGCAGTCGCACAATTAATACCTGACCAAGTTAATCTTACATCACAATTCTATGTAAAAGAAGGTGATGCAGAGCCTACTGAAAACCCAATGGTAATGTCCATAATGGATAACACAAATGCAACTGATGTTACTGGATGTCAAGAGGATAGTGATGGACAAGCACAAGTTGTGGCTCAAGTTGTACAAGCAGAGGAGCCTACGCCAGGTACTATTAAATATTTTTTGATTCTTCCTTAACAATGATTCATTTTATATTCACGTAATTATATCGTTAATATATTTTCATTGTTATAGGTGGAACGAGAAGAGTAGTGCTACTTCTGCCAGATGGAAATTTAATGATGACTGAAGTAGATGAAGAACAATATGCTGCACTTGAACTCGACAAATGAAGATTTGTATCATTTAAACATGTGTGAAGAGAAAAATGACAAACCCCTGTGTCGAATTAAATATTTACATGAATCTTCTATATTTAAGAGTGACCATGGATTGTATATATGTAAGAACGATTAATTCGTACAATTACATTCAACAAAACATTAATTTTTTTCCAGCTAAACAAACATGGTGCTGGTAAAATTGTAAAAAAAAAAAAATTCAATTCCACCGCATATTGAAGTTTATTTAGACTCTTTATGTTTAACTTAGAATATTTTCAAAATTTAATTCTCTTCGAACAATCCTTTGAAATTTTAATTCGTATGATTCATTTTCATTAATACAAATAGTAATAACAATACAAAGATAGTAACATCAGAACTTCAATATCATCAGCAGTATACAGCTTTTGAAATAAGTTGTACTTGTAGGATAGATAGTAAGGAATAATCTGGGGTTTTATATTTTCCAAACAAAGCTTTAGTCAAAATATTATCTGTCTCCTCTTACTCTGTCTCTGTCTCTGTCTCTTTGCATACAAAGTCCAAATGTATACATTTGCAATATCGTATAAAAGAGCATAATTCCATGTATACTACTCCAATTACATTGGTGCTCATAATTCTTTTTATGTACTGAAAAAGTCTATCTATTTTGTCAATTATGCTTGAACCTTGAACCTAGTTTGACTAATTGTTTCTATTAAGCATAAACATAGTTCATGAAATGATTTTTTCTTTTTTCTTTTCGTTTTTAAATATATATATCTATAAATATACAGGATAGTAAAAAAAAAAAAAAGGATCCGATATTTTAAAAGCTTATAGTACTTATCAAGACTTCTATTTACTTTTCTTAACAAGTAGTATAAGCCCTTAAAATATTGGATTCTCTTTTTTTTTTTTTTTTACAAACCTGTATATATTATTTAAGCTATATAGAGATACATTATAATATACTATATAATATTATATTACACATTATATCTCAACACATAAATATAAATAGATATATATATTTATCTATGATGATATATATAATATGTATCATCATCATCGTCAAATATAATATTATTTCTTATCGTATACATTTCTTGTGCTTCATGGACTATGTATGCTTATTTATAACATAAATAATTGCACTCTCTTAAGCAACACATAAGTTCTTTCAAAATACAAGGTTGTTTAATGGAACTTTAAAAAAGTCTTATTATTAAGCCTATTCCTTTTTTTTGAATTATGTAGTACATTATTTGCTTATACATATGTTATTAATATAATGTAACACTTAGGTAGAGATATAATTACGAAGTACTTTAGTAATAATACAAATGTGTATTTGACGCATAAAAAAAAAAACGCAATTGTAGTTATGTATTAAGGAATCATGAAAATTTTGAATAGATTTTTTTCAATACAATTATATACATATATATATACGCATACGTATTGTGTATATTATTACCATGTTTTTTTTTGTCTTTCTTTTTCTTTTTTTTTTTTTTTTGTCAAAGTAATATATATGTGGTATGCGTATTATTATTTACAGATGGAAAATTAGAAAAAAAAAAGAAAAAAAGAGAAAAGAATCTTACTTTGTAAATGAATAATAATAATAATAATAATAATAATAATAATATAATAGTGCAAACAAAATTGGCACCATGATTTTTGTGAAAAATGATATATAGTAATTATATATATTTGTATCGGTAATCATCGTAGCTTTGTATGAATACTGATAATAACAAAGTAAAGTAAAGAAAAGAAAAGAAAAGGAAAAAAAAAAAAAGAAGAAAAAGAAAAATACATTAACGTCGAAATTTTAATGATGTGTTATCGATCATTCACAGCGTTAAACTAGATTCAAGTGTAACACGTAGGCGTATCTTTTTATTTATAACGATATAACAAGATAACGTTTAATTTTCGTTACACAAAAGAAAGAAAGAAAGAAAGAAAAAAAAAGAAAAAAAGAAAAGAAAATATATATATTATATTTTATTCGATTCAAAATTAGATTTATAAAAAATATAAAATCCTAGGATTTTACTGACATAAAACAACACATTTGTAAATACACTCTCATTTCTGATCCTTTATATGAAGATTGTTTTCAAATAAACAATACTAACAACCAATTTGTTATGCACATGTTTAATACTTTTATTTTCCTGTATATGTATATAGGATAAATAGAAGGACAAATATATATATACATATATATATATATATATATATATTTGTTTATTTATTATAATATATATATACACTAACAAGCTATAATATATTTATATAATAAAATAAAATATACTAATAACGATGAAAAAAAAAAAAATGTATATTTATTTCTAAGAATTTGTCAGATGATCATTTGTTAATTGTTTTTTTTCTTCTTTTTTTTTAAATGTCATACATTTTATAATGCTCTTGGATATTTGTTCCATTATTATTATTATTATTATTATTATTATTATTATTATTATTATTATTATTATTATTATTATTATTATTAATAATATTTTATCTTTTAAATAGAGAAAAAAGCAATAGAATAAATTTAATATCATTTATCATTGCACTTAAAATAAAATGTCTTGGGAAATGTTATACGAATGTCCCAAAAATCATTCTAATTACATTTTATATCGAATATCATCAGAATTATGGATTGTTAGTTATTATATATTTATATATTTAATAAATTACATTTGAATAAATCTTAACATCTAATTTTATAGGATAAATTTGATGAGAACAAGATTGACAATGATAAATTCAAAATCAAATTGATAGAATATAAATTAAATGATGTTGATAAAATATATTCTGAATTCATGAAATTTATTCCTTCGACAATAAGGTTTCAAAATAATTTGACAGAGGAATCATTTGTAAGAAGGTATATTATTTTACAACTTCATTGCATAAATTGGTATATTAATGTATAAATTATTATTATTATAGAAAACGAAGTGATATGAATTGCACTATATTTAAAGAAATTAGAAAAAGTACATACAAAGCAGAATCGTATAAAACTATTTTAATAGCAAAACCTGATCACGTTTGTTTTCATAATTTTCAAAGATATTTTTTATACAAAGTACGTATATATATAATATTACATTATTTTCATCTGACTGTAATGATAAAATCAATGTTACTTTTTCTTCTAGAAAAAAGTAATATTAACAAACAAGAGTAATTATTTAACAAGATTTCAAATAAAGCCCACAACTCAACACTCTAAATTTCGTGTTGAAGTACAAAATCAAAAATTAACGAGTAATTTTATTGCTCCAGGAATGCAAATTAAATTAATTATTTATTTTTATACCGAAGATTACTGTGAAAAAGAAGAAATGATTAATGTATACGTTCAACATGGAAGACATGTTGATATTAAATTACAATGCACCAGAAATCCTCCAATATTGAAAAGTATAATCATGTTTTTTTCTTTTTATATATATATATAATAATAAATCATACATTGTATTGTTAAAACGTTGTCTAATGAATTTATGTACTTTTAGAAATAATTATACCACATTTGCAATATGAAGAATCAAAAATACAATCTTTGTCTTCAACTGAGAGCTTGAAAATATCCAGTGATACATGGGAATCATATACAACTCAAGTATAATATTATTAATATTCTATTTCATATATTTGATATAATTCTTAATATATAAAATCATATTTTGTCTTTTTCAGTATTCTAGTATTATCGATGAATCTGATCAATATTATTATTACAGTGAAAGATCCTTAACAAATATTAGTAATTCCAATATGATTTTTGATTGTGGAAAATGTTTCGTTGGTGAACAGGTTGCATTTCAAATTAGATTTAAAAATACTGGAACAGATGGAAAATTTATTATAATAAGTGAAATCGATTGGTATACTATGTTTATAAAAGTAAGTTTGAATTTGTACATATTCTAATAATTATTATGATTGACAAATAATCAATAATCATATCTTTTTACAGGATATCACTGATATGAATATACTAACTTTACAATATTTCGCTGTATGGCCATCATATTTTATTTTGAAGACTCAAGAGGATGTATTCGTTCATATATATTTCTTTCCTGATTCTTACGGAGTTCATGTAAGATTTGTTAAAGTGTATATCTAAAAAAAAAAAAAGAATCTTTAATAATATGATGAACATTTTCAGGTTGAAACATTATACATTATTAGTGAAAATTATTCTATTAAATCTATTGAACTAATTGGTGATGGTATTATCTATGAGCCACAGATTTTACAAATTAACAGTGTATGTATATTTTTAAAATAGATTTTTATCAATATTACCTTTTTTATAATAACAAATTATATTTATTCAGCAATCAAAAGAGACACATTTAATTTTGACAAAGATTGACGATGTCCAAGAAGCAGTTGCTCATTATCATTTAAATATACAATGTGAAATTTACAGTGAGTTTGATGTTATAAACAAGAAAATAACTGTAACTAATACAAGGTAAAATATATTTTCAATATTTCAAATGATCTTGTTGAATCATTGTAGTATTGGTATTAAATCAATTCTTACATTTTATATTCTTTGTACAGTCAAATGTATATGTTCTTCCATTGGGATAAACGTTGTGTACAAGTTAATGAAGATAATGAATTTGAAAATGAAGATTTAACAAATTACTTTTATATAATACCTGAAAGTGGTATTATTCAAGCATCCACTGTCATGCATTTTACTATAATAATTACAATTCCATCCATAAGTTTGATGCACAATCAAGTATATGGTTTTCTTCAGTGAGTATCTACAAAAATTACATTTATATTAAAATGACATGTATTTATTAAGAAAACAAAAGCTATTAATTACATTTTTTTTTTTGCACATTTTCATGTAGATTATTTATTGAAGATATACCTAAAGCTGCTATATTAAATAGCCATGAATTATGTACCATGGAAAGTAAAAGGAAAAGACGTGTTTGTACTAATGTAAGTTATTTATCCATTTAATCTGTAAATACATATAATCAATTATATTTTCATTTCATTTCTTAGTCTGTGGATATCTTAGTGGCTGATATTAAATTGATACAAACTTTACACTATGATATACCATTTGAAAAGAAGTAAATTGTATTATTATTAATTGTTATATTAATATTGCAATGTAAAAATATAAAGTTTAAATATATTAATTTTAAATAATTATAGATCGTGGATAGAAGAAGAAGAAGAAGAAGAAGAAGAAGATGAAAATGATGTACCAGAATGATTAATAAAAACAAAGAATAATAAGCAATAAATTGTAAATATATAAAATTATTTAAAAAAAATGTATACCATGCCAAGAATAATAAAATAATTATATTAAAATATATATAAGTATTTTTTTTATTTATATTAAATTAAATTTTCAATGTAATATTAACGCCATCTAACAAAAAACAGCGGAACTAATATGTTGGAAAAAGTACATGCTGGCGCCATCTATCAAAATGCAGAGGAACTAATATGTTGGAAAAAGTACATGCTGGCGCCATCTATCAAAAAGCAGAGGAACTAATTAGCAGGGAACAGTACAAATCTGGCGCCATCTAGCGACAATTTAAAATACAATATTTGAGATAAAACGAATACCTCCTATATCATCATGTGTTCCTGTTATATTTCATGCACTTGTCGACATCTGTCAATTTTAGAATTATTGCCCTGGCGCCATCTAGCAAAAAAAACTAAAGAACTAATCAGCAAAAAACAGTACAAAGCTGGTGTTGTCTAGCGTTAATGTAAAGTACTATTATCGAGTAAATTTAAATACCTCCCATATCATCATGTGCTCCTGTTACATTTCGAGCATTTTTCATCTTCTTAATACTAGAATTATACCCCTGGCGTCATCTAACAAAAAAGTTTGGAACTAAGAAAAATTATCAATAGAATATTACCCCTGGCGCCATCTAACGAAAAAGTTTGAAACTAAGAAAAATTATCAATAGAATATTACCCCTGGCGCCATCTATTGAAAAAATTAAGTACTATATTAGATCGAATTCGAATACCTCCTTTATCATCATGTGATCCTGTTACATATCGAGCATTTTTCGTCATCTGCTTAATATTAGAATTATACCCCTGGCGTCATCTAATGAAAAATTTTGAAACTAACAAAAAATTAACAATAGAATATTACCCCTGGCGTCATCTATTGAAAAAATAAAGTACTATATTAGATTGAATTCAAATACCTCCTTTATGATCATGTGCTCCTGTTATAATTCGTAACATTTTGTGAAATTGAAATCACAAATTCCAGACACATATACATAGATATAGTGAGTGCCTAAAAATATGTGCCACCGAATTAAACGTTTAATTTGAAAATAATTGAGCATATTTAATGATACTATTGATTTTCATTGTTTTTTAATATGATGTTTTTTTAATGATCAATAAAGAAATACTTTGCATAGAAATTTTACTCTGGCAATTAATCTTTTAAATGAATATTTTATTATACTTATGCGTTAAATACAAAGTCCATGGTCCCAAGTGTTTAATATCTTAGGTTCAAAGTCTATATATACATTATTTTTATCTTTTTTTTTTGTACAAGGACTCGTTTATTTCATGAATTGTAATAGTTAGTTGTAAAAGAAAAATATATAAAAGAATATACATATTGCGTAAATTTAACAACATAAAAATCGTTTCGGTTAATTTCGACTTTTTAAAAATATCTCAGTTTATTTGATAAAATAAAATAAAATAAAATAAAATAAAATAAAATATGTCAAAGGAATAAAAATCACATTTCATTCGTAGACACCGATAAATAATGGTAATGTGTCAAATCATTTTAATGAAATATCTTGTTTGTTTGATTTTCTTTTTTTTTTTTCATTGATATCATATTGCCAAATACGAATTCCTATACATGAAAAGATTTATTGCTTGATGAATGTTTTTTTTTTATTTTGTAATATTAATTTGCATTTGTTTCTTCCGCATTTGTAAGAGAATGTATGATGATGAATTAAACTCGATTAGAAAAATGTTGAGAGACACTGTTTTCTCCAGCTCTCTATACAATTATTTGTCTCTTCTTTCTCTTTTTCGAATAATATTTCCGTTTGTGTTAGCATAAATGAATATAACATTTTATTAAATGTTTCATTAAAAATTCCCATCAAAATGATATCTATAAAGAAGTAATATTCATCAAATTTTGAAATGCCGATTTGATTGCTAAACAACAAACTGTTAGGAATGAATAATCAAATAATTACATAATCGTATGATTATTTCTTTTACCACTATAAACATACTTAACATTTATATATTCCAAAAAGTAAAATACTAATTGATCATCATTCGTTCCTTTTTTTTTTCTTTTTTGTCATTCATTTTTTTCTTTTTACTAATGCATGATAACATTGTTTTTTTGTATCTATATTTTATCACAAATTTATAAATAGAATAGTTGCGTCTTAGAAATAAACAGAAGACTTGTTAATTATTTGTTTCTATCAATGGTGTCCTTCCAAATTTTTATTTAATTCATATAATTAAACATTCAGATTATTACTTCATGCATTTATATTATCACAAATTATATTTCATTTTATTTCATCGTACTCCGTGATTTTTGTGAAAACAATTCTGAAAAAAGAAAATGTATAATTGAAAATCACGTAATAAAAGTAAACTGAATGAAAATTGTAAAAATCAAAAGAAGAAATGATACAACACATTATTTGAGATTTATGTTTTCCCATGATAGATTTCCATAATATTGTAAAATTGATTGTTAATCTATGTTAATCTCTAAATATTATTATATAATAGTTGAATTAAATAAAGATTATTCAATAGAATGTCTAGCAAGTTCTGTAAATTACATTTCTGTGAATACAACCAGTCTTATTTGATATTTGACTTGTGTAGTAATTAACGTTGTAATTGCGTCTTGCACAATTAAAATTTAATAATGCAATTTTTAATAACCTTTCACCTGTCATTATTTAAAAAAAAAAAGAACATGTATGCAAATACATGAATGACATTAACCTTTGAATAAATATATTGTCAATAATATGTCAAATAATTATTATTATTTACAATAATAAATATAATCATTTTTATTTAATAGTTGGCCAACATGATGATCGTAAACAAATAAAATATCGATATTAATTTGACAACTGTTATCGATTATTAATTCGTAGGTAGATTCAAAGTGAACGAATAAAAAACAGATAATAGTGGATTACTACATTACCGATCAATTAAATGTAATGCAGTGCTGTCAGATCGTGGGTAAATCTTACCCTCTCCCTGTGCCACTGGGATTGCACACAATGAAAGTTTTCCATGTCCGTGTGTTTGGGATGTCGAGGAAAGC
>NW_015149047.1:27808-39365 GCF_001465965.1 Polistes dominula | reverse complement strand
TCGACATCCCAAACACACGGACATGGAAAACTTTCATTGTGTGCAATCCCAGTGGCACAGGGAGAGGGTAAGATTTACCCACGATCTGACAGCACTGATGTAATGTAATAGTTTAATTAATTCATGAAAGTTTCATCTTCTTCTTCTTCTTCTTCACATATTTACCATTAGTATCATTAGTATAAATGGTAAATAAGAAAGATTGATTTAATATGTCATCTAAAATAAATGATAGATGAAATGTGATTAAGAACCCCTGCTATTTCTACACAACACAAGTAACGTTAAGTGAAGTCTAACGACTTGTGACGACGTATGATAATCGATATTTGTGTTAGTTACGTGTTTAAATTTCTTTAATCCCTACCACACCAAGTTCGTTTTGTTTTTCTTATAGACAGTGGTAACGCTAAACTCGTTCTCAGTTCTAACTAAAAATTCCAAGAGATAGGAAGGAAAGACCGGTACTCTAGTATAGTCACTCGACTCCTCCATTTTGTTCAACACTTTCAAATTAACCAACGTAAATAGACAAATTTTCATTTTTTTCTTATTTACATTTCTTTAACAAATATTTTTTTTTTATAATTAGTGTTAAATTTTCGTTTGACGATTACAAATTAAAAAAGTAATTAATTTGTTGATAAAAAGAAAAGAAAAACATGACGTTGGAGAAGAAAACGTCAGTGAAAGAGTTTTACAATGGGAAAAGTATTTTTCTAACTGGAGGAACTGGATTTCTTGGTATCAATTTGATCGAAAAGCTTCTACGAGTATGTCCCAATTTGGAGAATATTTATTTACTAATGAGAAGTAAAAAGGACAAACAAGTTAACGATAGACTTGATGAGTTAAAGAGAAATGCGGTATATTATTATTTTTCTAATTCATTCTATTTAATTCTACTATGTTTATTGAAATGTTAAACTTATTTGATTTCATTCGGTTAGATTTTTTATAGATTGAAAAAAACAGATAAAGCGGATTATCTGAAGAAATTAATTGCCGTTGCTGGCGATGTCAATGAAGAAAATTTGGGTTTGTCAGAAAAAGATAGAAAAACAATTACAGACAATGTACAAATTGTCATACATTCAGCTGCCACTTTGGATTTTGAAGCTAGTTTGAAATCAAATATTAACATTAATTTGTTGGGTACACGCAGAGTTATTCAGTTGTGTCATGAAATAAAAAATCTCAAGGTAAACCAGATATTACAAGATTATTTTTAACATATTCCATTAATTAATATTTATGATTATTCTTATTCTTATTTGCTCGTCTGTGTATTTATCATATTATTACACAATCACTTGTTTCTTGTAGGCTTTCATTCATGTTTCCAGTGCGTATGTTAATTCAATGCTGTCAGATGTAGATGAAAAGATTTATCCAGCTCCAGCTGACGTTAAAGAAGTATTAAAGATGGTAGAAGAGTTGAGCGATAAAGAATTGGAAGAAAAGACACCTAAGATATTAGGTGATCATCCTAATTCTTACACATTTAGTAAACATTTGGCGGAACATGAAGTAGCCAATTCTTCTTTGCCATCTGCAATAGTACGACCTTCCATGAGTGAGTTTTACACTATGTGTTTTTATTTATAGCAAAGCTTGTAGTATCATTTTATTCATAAATGTCTTTTATGGTGTTACAGTTGTAGGATCTTGGAAGGAACCAGAACCTGGATGGACCATATCCAAAAATGGGCCAACAGGCTTTATTATGGGTGCTAGTATGGGAGTTGTCCGGAGATTACCTATTGCAAAACATTTAATATACGATTACATTCCAGTAGATGTTGTTTCAAATACTATTGCTACAGCTGCTTATGCTGTCAATCGTGATGGGTATAACTTAACTGGATTATCCTCATTTTCTATTAATAATAAATTAAAATGATATTAACAAACTAAAATATGTTTTTTTACTTATTTCAGTGGGACTGACGTAAAAGTGTATCATTGTACATCGAGTACAACTAATCCTTTTAAATGGGTATCCATAGAATCTAAAATAACAACATACCTACGTAATTTTCCATTGATGAAGGCTGTTTGGTATCCCAATCTCAAATTTTGTAATTCAATATTCTTCTTTAAACTTAGTGCTTTTTTCATACATATAATTCCTGCATTGTTGTTGGACACAATTAGTCGTTTTACTGGAAAACGTCCGATGTAAGCTTTAAATAGTATAATTTAATAAATTCTTATGTAATGAATTATATAAATTATTCAGTAAATAATGATTATGTATATATATTTCAGGTTATTACGTATGCATAGGAACATTAATAATTCGTTGGGTCGTCTTGAAAAATTCATTTTCACAGAATGGAAGTTTAATAATCCAAATTATATGAATTTAAGTAATTCTTTAACCAAGGAAGATGAGGAAGATTTCTATTTGAACATTAAAACGTTAGTTTGGGATGATTACTTCCTAGATCTGGTAATTGGTTGTAGAAAATATCTAAGTAAAGAACCTAGTGAAACAATCGACAAAGCACGTTCGAAACAGAAGAAGTAAGTATGATCAATGAAATGTACTTTGTATTGTTAACAAAATCTTCTCTTGTTTTCTTTCTTTTTCTAATTAAATATATTTTTATACAGATTGCAGATGATTCATGTTACCTTTCAAGTTCTATTATTTGGACTTATTTGGTGGCTTTTGAAAGTTACGTTCAACGCAACTTGGATTAAAATCGGCATTGTTTTACCATTCATATATTTTCTCTTTGATATGATTTAAATATATTATATAAGAGTTGTTTTGCATTCATTATTCATATAATATCTGAATCTGAGGTGGTGGCAGATTTTGTTATACAACACGCTGCTATTCATTTATTTACTTGTAAGAAGTAAAACAGAGCACACTATTAGGTACACATAGATTACAAATGTTCGTTCTAAGTATACATTTTACGGGAGAACTCATTTATATTTTGATAAAAAGCGAAAAAAATAAAAAAAAAAATAAATAAAAACAATTAATTTATATGTGTATTAAAGAAATGTTGTTGTATTATTTATAAAAAAAAAAAAAAACATTTTATATAAATTATTTCTTTGATCTTTTGAATGAGTTCTTCTGATCATTTCAAAAGAAAACAATAAAAATTGTATGAATAAAAAAATTACATTGTTCTATGCGTTCAAAATACAATGTATATTTATATATACATATTTATATCTTTCAAATCGGATATAATAGATTTCTACGTAAAACTCTAGAATAGGGGAATGATTCTAAGATCTTTTCAATATAAATGATAAATTTATTTTTCTAAGAAGATACTTTTGGTTTCAATCTATCAGTTGAATCCATTTGCATTTCTTTAATATATTCAGTATTCAATATATTTGTAGAACTCTTTATAATAAAAAAAATATTTTTACTAGTATTAATTATTGTTTTAAAAAAGTGTTTCATGTATTTTATACATAATATGATTAAATTGAACACATAAATTAATATGTTTATTGATATTATATAAAGATATATATGTATATTTTCTATTATTTTAAAAATTATTAAAAACTTTTTTTATCTTTTTGTAAACATTGAAGATTTATATATATATATTTTATATATTTATCATATGATAAGAAAATAAATCAAATGTTATTTATCATCGGTAACACGTTTTCTACTTTATCTACTGTCGACTAAGCAGAGTTTAATTCTCTTATCAATATATGGTACGTGTACATTGTTTACACAATCGATAAGAAAGATATTGTGTAACACAAACAAGGAAAAGAAATTTACTTTTTAAATAAACAAACATTTCATAATTTATTTTATATATAAAATGAGACAATGCAATGTGTCAAGTATAAACAATATTGTTTTGTTATTTGCAAAAAATGATTTTATTATTACTACACTTGTCAGTATTTTGTTGACAAAATTTATATTTAATATATCATCGTTGTAAATGTTATAAAAAAAAAAAAGTATTGAAAAATTGCTAATATTATGTAATCAAAGTAATAATCAATTTTTAATAATGGATGATAAAAAATATTCGACTAAATTTATCCGAAAATATTTTTCATTAAAAAGAGTTTAACAACGTGCGTGTCTATTGGGAATATAATACATTTAAAATTCGAAAAGTCATTATAGATAGAAATAAATAAAACGAAATTTGATGATATACTATAAAGACGACTGAAAATATAAAAAATATGACTATTCGCAAGTTAGTATAATAAAAAAAGAAATAAACGTTTAACGGGAATCCCGAGCAACAAACAGGAATGAATAAAAAGAAAAAAGAAAAAAAGAAATTAAAAAATACATGAAATTTCAAGGCAGAGCTTGTGATTCAATTTAATAAGTGATCAGGGAAGTCCCGGGGTAAAAGATGACGAATAAGAAAGATAAAATGATGAAGAAAAATAAAAAAAAAGAAAGAAACGAAATCTATACGCGTACCTTTCACGCAAAGTGTATAAACGTAAAAGCGAGGTAAGCGTCAAGGGCGTACAATGAACCCTGCAATATAGTAAAATTTCAAATGGGTAACATGATGTACGTTAAGATCATGTACGAGGACAAATAAGAAATTATAATCATACGTAAATGGAGTAAAAAGAAAAGAAATGCAAGAAGAAAAAATAAACAAAGGAAGATTAAAGGGAAACCACCTCCCAACTTACCTACCATCTCCAAGTATCAAGGTTAACAACATACTGGTGATAGTGTAAGGTGGTGGATGTACAGTAGTAGATTGGAATAAAGCGTCGCGTGGAGCCAGAATTTTCTCTCAGTTCGTTTCTGGTAGTGAACAGGGTATGTATGAATCATTAAGTTCGAAAGTACCCAAGATCTCGGATTCTTACCACGCTAGGTTTTATTAGTGTTCTTTTCGATCAGTCGTTTTCGTGTAAGGATTCACTGACGTTGTCCAAATCGAGTGGTCGTTACTATTTTACATTTTATCATTTCGTCGAAAGAATCACATTAATCAAGTTACCCTTTCTTTTTTTTTTTGTATAATCTTCGAAACCGGTTATTTGTTGTATTCGGCTACGTACTGCCGAATAAAAAGTATCATTTTCTTCAAGACACTCTCGATATTCCTTTTGGAAGTCTTCGAGGGTCGTTGGCAACATTCATCCACTTTAGTTCTTCTTTAACTTCGAATTGGACAACCAGGTATGTTCAGAAAAACGTATCTTTTTCAACCCTTTTATTTTTATTTAATTCATCATTTTTCTTTATTCTTCGTTTACTAGAAAAAGAAATAATATTTATAATTATTATCATTACTTTTATTTATTTGAAATAATATGAAATATTTATAATATTTTCTCTATCTAAATCATGCAAACTACAAATATGAAATAAGGAAAAATACTATTACCTATTTAGTAAAGAATTGAACGGTATGATCAGACAATGAACATAAAGAAATCAAAATGATCGTATGTATAAAGAATTTGTCACATTATTCGTTGTTCAAACTAAATAATTTATTCTCAACGTGATTCAATTCAAGATCAAGTTTATGAAATTAAGTTTATATACAAAAAATTATCAATTTTATCAACAATACGTGGGTGTATATGTGCAGTTTGAATAAAGTTTATATTATATGAATTATTCATTAAACAAAATATACTAAATATAATTTATAAAATAATGTTTATAAAAATGAATTAAAGTACAACAAGTTTGCAATGATATAAAACAAACAAAAATTGTTATTTAATAATTATTTTAAAGGCTAATCAATTTCTGTTTATTACACTCCACGTGATTTATTAAATATTAAAAATATTTATCTCAAATATAAAATACCTTGAGAATAAATTACTTTCGATGGTCCATTTGTTTTTTTTTTTTTTTTTTTAATAGAAAGTATAAACGATAATATTAAAATATTCATTAAAAAATTTCATGATAGAATTTTAAAATTAAAAATAAGTATCAATGATTTTGAAATATTCAACAAATGAACATTTGCAAAATAATTAAGTTCAATTTGTCAATTGTTTTGTTGTTAACATTGTATTAACCATGTACTATTTGTTATTAGTTATCATTACAAAAGTCATATTGCAAGGAAAAGCAAGTAAAAATATACTTAAAAGTCATTTATAAAATAAACATTCACAATTATCTTGAATATTTGTCAACGTTGTTTAAATAAAAGAACGTCAGGAACTTTTTCCTTTTTTTTTTCTTCATTTTGTTTATACATGTAATGCATTATCAAATTGAAATGTATGTTAATGATAATGCATAAGCAAATGTGTACGTATATTAACAAACGTAATTTCAACAAACCAAATTAAAAAAGTATAAAAGCTGTACAATAAGCTGTAATAAAAGTAAATTCGAAATGATGTATTATTTCGAGCACAAAATTCGTTCAAATTTGAAAAATGTTAAGCTGTATAAAAACTTTATCTTTTCTTTTCTTTTCATTAAGTTTTTACATACTTAGTATTAATATTTATGTATGTTTATACATTTTGTTATAGTTGGTAAAAAAAAATAAGTGAAGAAATCAGAACAATGGATTCGACAACGACGATACCAGAATGGTTTAAGGATCGCAAAGTTCTTATTACCGGTGCTACCGGATTTTTAGGCAAAGTAATGATTCATAAATTGTTAATGAGCTGTCCAGATATTGGCAAGATTTTTCTAATCATTAGAGGAAAAAAAGGTGTCGATACACAATCAAGATTGAAGATCATAACCGATGTAAGTTTATCTTTGTATGACGTCAAAAGATTATTATTATATTTTATGTATCGTTTAATATTCTTTTTGTTTTTTTAAACTCATTTTTATCAACTAATACATAAATCATCTAACAATTAATTTATTATAATGTTTAATTAAGATAACGAAGAATTTCTTAGAATGATTATTTTACAATCTCATTTTCTTGTTTTTTTTTTGTTTTGTTTATTCTTTTTACTTTTTATTTCTCGTAGAAATGTTTCCTATATAATATTATAATCTATCTTAGAATAATTTTTATATTAATGTCGGATGTTGTATATTATATGCGTCATTCACGTAAAACATCTTGATATTAATGAGTAATATCAATAGTTGTTATCATAATTGAATATCTTGATAAAGGATACATTGTACAGGAGTTAGATTTATTAACAAAGTATTAATCAATTGAAATAAAAATAGGTGTTTTTCTTTTTTTTGTAGAAGATCAGACATTGATAAATCTATTGATTTAAAAATAATTCATGAAATACAGTGAAGGATTAAATCACTTGGTTTAAATTTAAAGATGAAATATTGAAATGAGTTATTGACAGGGGGGGGGGAGATTTATGTAACATTCATTGACAGTTGGTCCAAAGGAGAATAATTTATTCTTCTTCTTCTTCTTCTTTTTAATTTACAAATTCACTTGCAACATAGTTAAGAACGAAAGTGAAACTTCGACTACTTATAATAATTGTGAAATTTGTTTTAAAAAGAAGAAAAAAAGAATAAACAAACAAACAAACAAACAAAAATCATAAGAACCAAAGAAAGTAAAAACGCACAGTTACGAAAGAGAAAAAAAAGAAAGAAAAAAGAAACCAAATTATCCTTAAACCTATTTAAGATGATTTGAGTGTTCAAGTGTCAGAGTCAGAGTCACAGAGTCAGAGAGAGAGAGAGAGAGAGAGAGGGCCTTTTTTTTCCTCACTTTTTCGACATATTTGTTTATTTGAATTTCACTTCTTTTTTTTTTGTTATTCTCTATCTGAAAAACTTAGTTTCACATTGTGCATATTTTTACAAATCTTTGATATTTAATGTGAATGTTGTAATCAAATTGTTAGACACTTAGTCATACGTTGTTAAATGAATTCAATAAAATCTGTTAACAATGTTCTTTTTTTTTTTTTTTTTTTTTTTTTATAATTCCACGACGTGTTTCACGTAGAGATCTGTAATTTTTATACAATTATTTTCTCATCAATTTGTATTATTCACGTATATTCATTATTATTTATCTCTCTGTATGAAATATTTGCAATTCTTTTTTTTTTTTTTTTTAACACATTTTAATTAAAATTTTCGTTCAAACTCTCATTTCAGTACTGAAAATCATAAAAAAAATAATTTGATATTTTTTTTTAACACATATACACAAAAGATGTATAATTATTCTATTAAAAAAAACGTAGATAAATAATTCTTTCTATTGCACAATTAGAAAACGTACAAATTTGGAAAGGTATATATATATAAAATAGAAGTGTGATATTTAATCGGTGATGCAGCAATCATTTTCGTCATTCGATGAACCTTTTTTTTTATTTCTTAAACTTTCATCAATAATGACCTTGTAACACTTTCTCCTGATGGCCTATAATCTATTTCTTTTTTTTTATGTTTAAATTAGAACCCTTCTTTAAGATATGTATATATATAATAATATTTATCTTTTGTAAATGTTTATTTCTTTACCATTGGTTTACTCTACACCACGTTGATATCAGCGTGTAAGTTAGTTTTATTCATTCAAGAGAGTGGTAGAACCAGTACGGACGTAACAAAGTGCGGGGAATGCGCTTACAACACACTCTTAACAAGTTACTAGCTAGAAAATAATCTTTTAGTCTTTCCTAAGTTTATCTGTTATGTTAGTAGTGGCTTTTCTTTTCTTTTCTCTTCTCTTCTTTTCTGAAAATCTAATGATTTATTTTAAAAAGTAATCAAAGTAAAAGTTCCATCATTGAAATAAATCTATTCACAATACCACCATCATTGATTTTATATCCCAGTGCAATCAATAAACACAACCCGTATTCATCTAGAAAATATAATAAACGTTTATTATTATTATTATTATTAATTATATTATTTGACATTTCATATTAGGTGTGTATATATATATATATATATATATAGATTCTTCAAACACGAGTAAGTAATTATACTTTGAAAAAAAAAAAGAAAAATAAATAAATAATAGAAATCAATCAATGTGTTTTGAGAATTAGGGGCTAATAATTATTAATGAAAGTATGATATATTTTCAAAATGATTCCTCTATCAAGTTTTAATCTCATGTTTAACCCTTTTGCACCGGTTGAGACATATGCTGTCCCATTCGGGAAAATTTGTTAATCAATTCAAAAGTCAATTGTGAAAACACTGTTGTTGATGGTGCAGTTATGGGGACGTTTATGGGTCACCAAGTTGTTCTTCAATCTTTTAGACATCAAATTTATTTGATCAAATAATCGTCTGGAGGAGAAATAAATTGATCTTTGTAATGGAACACACTAGGACTGATTTTTCACACAGATTAGCTTTATGTTACACGTGTCATTATTTTTATTTATTGTGTTTATTAATCTTTTCTATAAATATCTTTTGAAAATTGATTAATGATGTTTTGGTTGGTTTTATTTTTTTTTAAATTATAATTGATTATGTTAAATTTGCCATTTTGTCTTTATTAACATTATCTTGAATTTATATTAGATAAAACGTTAAACTGTAAACAACTTCTTCTTCTTCTTTTAATTTATTATAATACCWGTATCATCTATTCAATCTAACTGTCATTTTAATCGATAAAATAATTAATTTATTATATTCTTTCGTATTTATGTGCAATTTCTTTTCAATTTAAAAAAAATTACTTCCTTATAATAACCGTTTTTTTTTTTTTTTTTTTTTTTTTTTTTTTTTAATAATATCATCATCTCACCTTTGTTATTTCAAAAAAAAAAAAAAACAAGAAAAGAAAATGTTAAAGTCATCAATTTGATTCTATCCTTTTTCTTCTTCTTCTTTTTTTTTTTTTTTTCTTTCTTTTAAACATATTCGTTACTTACAATTATTATTTTTAATATATTCGTTCAAATTATATTTGATGATTATCGTATTATTAGTTAAGAAAATAATCTTGACATTCCGTAGAAAGAATAAAAAAATGGCCATTAATATTAGTGTAATTATTTATCCAAAGAAATTTATTGATGTCAAAGTCATGTCTCATGAATTTATATAATCATTTCTAATAATTATTCTTATAATAATCATTAATTATGTTCCTCCCTCCTTCCCCTCCCTTTCCTCCTCCTCCTCCTCCTCCTCCTCCTCCTCCTCTTTTTTTATTACTTATTTTTTATCATCTATTTCCTTTCTTAATAAATTTCTAATAAAATAATTGTTTATTGCGTAAAATCAAACTGATTTTTTATGAGTACTATAAATTTTAAAGTTTGACCCTCCTGTATACATACACATACTATATATATATTTATTTTTACTTTAATAGTTGTCTTTTTTGTCTGTTAAATGTTTATGTGCATCAGAGAGAGAGAGAGAGAGAGAGAGAGAGAGAGAGAGAGAGAAGCATCATTTTATTAAGATAAAAAGTGTAAAAGTGTAAAAGTACAAAAGAAAAAATGATAAGACGAGACGTTAAGCAAACAGTTTGCAATGGGTACCATAAATACTTAAACCGGACTTTCTTACATATATGTATTATGGTATGTGTTATTTCTTACGTGATACATGGTTACGTATGAAAACATAAGCAAAAGAAGTATCGTATGAAAATAAATTCGATCTTGAATTATATCATTCGTTCTTACCGGTTTTAATCTTGCTACATACAAATTGAATTGTTTTATTATTTTAACATGAATATAAACATATAAAAATATTTCCACATATATATAATGTATGTATGTATTGTACTATTAAAAGTTTTATGATCAAGGATTAGAATTTGTAATCAGACATTTTTATTAACGGATTGTGAATAATAATAATAATAATAATAAATGGCTGACAAAATAAAACAAAAAAAAAAAAATCTAAAATAATGTAAAAATGTGTCTTTGGAAGTTTTTCTAAGATTACAGATACAATTAGGTCATCAAACTATTCTCAATAGACTCATCTTTAATTCATGTTTCTTAGGTAATCTTCTTTCAAAAGATTTGTTGACGATCGCAGTTAGACAGACATAACTTCGATCAGATGTTGTTACTGACTTTTGACATAATCTTTCATAACTTTTACTTTTTATGCAAAATACATTTGTACACTTTAACATTACGTATAATTTTCATTGTTATATAATTGTTTTTTCTTTCTTTTTTTTTTAATTATTATTAATATTTTTCATTGTAAACAACAAAACAAAATCTTGTGAAATATTTTGATGAGAAGATTTTTGTTAGATTTATATTATATTGATTATGATAATATATAAATAGTATTATTTAATATTTAATAATAATAATTACTTTTTAACAGGTGATAGAAAAATCATTCAAAGGTAAATTACTGTTTGGAATTTTAAAACGACTTAAATAAAAAAAAAAAAAGTAGGTGGATCATGTAGTGCTTGGGAAGAAAAGTGAAAGCGAACGTTTAACCTCGAATTCGTCTTTACGTCGTTCATAATATTGTAGAAAAAAAAAAAAAAAAAAAAAAAAAAAAAAAATACCAAGTTTATAATAAAAACATCCAAGAAGTCGAATAAATGGAATGCAATTATTTGAAAATAAAAAAAACAAACAAATGATCGATTTTACT
>NW_015149047.1:3556-27692 GCF_001465965.1 Polistes dominula | reverse complement strand
CTTATATATGATTACTTTTATATACAATTTTTTTTTTTTTTTTTAGTATATAGTACATACGAGTATACGAATGAGAATGAATCTCGATGTTCTCAATATGGAAGCGGTCCTTTCACATTTTACGTCACTCTAAGTTACGGGCCAGTTAATTCTTCGATTAAGAACCGAATGCCATAATACACCCCGAACTTCGGCATATTTTCTCATGAATAACCTTGATATTACGTATTTCTGAATAACACCTCTAATCGATGGTATCATTTCTAACATTTAACAAATGTCTAATCATTCAAAATGTCGATTATTATTAATATCCATCATAATTTTCTATGAACTCTGACTTATTTACATTTAATAAAAATTATGTAAATATTTAGAAAAAAAAAAAAAAGAAGAGAATATATATACCTAATGATTATTGATGATATTTTCTAGGGAGAACCATTTCGCGAGCTTCGAGAAAAATATCCGGAAAGATTGAAGAAAATGATTGCTATACCGGGTGAATTAACGATAGATGGATTAGATTTGGCCGAAGCTGACAAGGAAAGATTATTGAAAGAAATTTCTGTGGTAATTCATACGGCTGCAAATGTTAAATTTGATCTTCCATTGAAGACCGCAGTTAATGCTAATACGAAGAGTACCATGAATGTTTTAGCTTTGGCTAAACAGGTAACGTATATCTACAAAAATAAATATATGATAAATAATTCACGAAGAATTTTAATAGATCATAAAATAGTAGATTTCATTTTATGAAACTAATAAACAATACAACGACACGAGAAATGTGTGTGTGTTTTTTTTCTTTTTTCTAGATGCCTCACCTTGAGTCCTTCGTACACGTATCCACGGCATATTGTCAGTGCAGCGAGGAAATATTAGAAGAACGTGCATACCCAACACCAATTTCACCTGAAAGTGTAATATCCATTGTTAACACGATGCCTGATGACGTTTTAGATGCAATGACACCAAAATTGCTCGGTAAACAACCGAATACTTATGCATTTAGCAAATCACTCAGCGAGGATCTTTTGTACAGATCTAATTTACCTGCTGGTGTAGCACGACCCTCGATAGGTATGATGTGATGATATCTTTTTATATAAATAACTCTCTACGTGTAATAGTGACGAAAGGATTAAGTCGGTATTGAAAATGAAAGAAGATTATATAAAATTTAATGCATTTTGTCAAGAGAGATCAAAAGTATGTTATAATAGTAATGCCGTGTTATTTAGGATTTACCTGTACTATATTATTTCCTTTCACCATTAGATTATTCATTTGATTATGATTTCAGTGATAGCATCATGGAAAGAACCGACACCAGGTTGGATCGATAATATAAATGGTCCAACCGGACTGATGATTGGTGCAGGGAAAGGTGTATTACGTACGATGCTTTGCAATGGAGATTATTTGACGGATATAATGCCATGTGATATTGCTGTTAATTCAATTATAGCATTGGCTTGGCGCGTTGGTATGGAAAAACCTGAGAAACCTATTTTCATGAATGTCACGGAAAGCGGAGACAATCCTGTAACATGGAGCCAAATAATAGAAATTGGAAAGAAACAAACTCTGAATTATCCATTTTCTGGTAAGTAATAAACAATATAATCAACATTTCGAAAATACGTATGATGAAATGACGTGATAAATATTAAAACAGGATATTTGTTGTTGTTGTAGTATATGTTTAATAATTATGAGTGTTGTTAAAACATCATATCTCGTAATCAATTTTGTTTTGATCAAACAATTTATTATTTCTTAATCGAATCACGTAGAGATAATCTTTCTTTTATTTTATTTTTTTTTTATTGATACTTGTTACGAAGACTAATCATAATAAAAGATAATTTGGAACTAATCGACACGTAATTTCATATCTCTCTCTCTCTCTCTCTCCCTCTTTGTGTAATTTATCCGGATTAATAATTATTATGTCACGTGTATACTTTAATACGTTATATTATATACATACATATATATATATTTTGATGAGAGTGTTAAGTTGAATATTTTTATTTGCAGGACTGTTATGGTATCCAGGTGGAAGAGTAACTTCATGGAGAATTTTACATTGGCTTGCCGTATTATTTTTGCATTTTATACCAGCGTATCTTTTAGATGCTCTCATAGTTTTATCTGGAAATAAACCATTCTTAGTAAGAGTTCATCAAAGAATCACATATGGTTTAGAATTATTGCAATATTATACAACTAGACAATGGATATTTTTGTAAGTAATTTTTGCAAAAATTATAATTAACTTACGAATGAAAAAAAATATATATTTTCTTATCTTTTATTTTCTAGAAATGAAGTGAAGAAA
This sequence comes from Polistes dominula, assembly GCF_001465965.1. Next base: position 25,342 of record NW_015149047.1, on the reverse strand, counting down.
GATCTGCAAAATCGTCTTACTCCGAAGGATAGAGAAACTTTCTTTATGGATACCACTGCCATATCTTGGGAAGAATATATGCAAAATTATATTTTAGGAACAAGAAAGTATTATTTGAAAGATGATTTTTCAACCTTACCTCGTGCAAGACAAGTTTTGTCATATTTTTATATCGCCGATTGTATAGTGAAATTTCTATTTGTGATATTTATCACATGGATTATTTATTCTTGGATGAATACATCTAATGGAATAACAGCGGCGTTAATTGGAAAGAATGAAATTTAAAAGACATTTTTTTTTTCATCTTATAGACTTTGACTTTAACTGTTTTATCGATTTAGTAGTTAACTGTCTTATCGACTCGATATCATTTGTTTTATCGACTCAGTAGTATCTACCTTATCGACTCGATATTATCTGTTTTATCGACTCGATGAAATCTACCTTATCAATTAATGACATTTACTTTACCGACTTATGGTATCTTACAGTTTCTTGATGTATCATCAAGAATCTCAATATTTATTAATAAATAATAATCTTTCTTAGATAAAGAAAGAGAGATAGAAAAAAAAAATAGTGCAAGAAGAATTTAATTCAAAATAGTGTTTCAATACAACAATACAATAGTAGTTTTAAATGATTAATAAAATATGTAAATTCTTACATTTGGTGACTTTTAAACTATTGTTATATTATTTTTTTTTGTAAACATATCATATCTAGTATAATTTTAAGTAAAAATTGTTTTCTACAATTTATGTAATATGTTACATATAAGTAACACGTGTGTTGTATTTTTTTTGCTTGTGTGGATATACAATAAAATGAATTTTTTTTTCTCAACGATACCCAAAGTTCTTGAAAAAATTGAATAATATTTAAAAAATGATTTAATAAAATAAAATAAAAATAATAGAAAATTAAAAAAAAAAAAAAAGGATGTGACGTACGTGACTTTTGGCACACCTCATATCTGGGAATTATTTCGAAGTTGTTTTAAAATGTGTCGAAAGTATAAGTAAGTATATAATGTTTCCCCTCTCTTTTTCTTTTTACAAATAGATATAAGAAGGTGTACAAAAGTATATAAAAACGTATGTACATATATACATACATGAATAAGTAAATAAATGTATGTATATATATATATATATATATGTAAGATACAAAGTTATTGTATGAGTTACCTGAACGGCAGATAATGAAAGTGAAATTACGGCAACGAGGTCGCATATTATACGGGCTTTCAAAGAATTGATATTTTATTTAGTGTCTTCTCTTTTTTTTATTTCTTTTCCCTTGAATTATTTCATCCCAAATTGTTGCACTCTTATTGCACTCGTTATATTATCATTTACCTTTCTTTTCAACGAGTTACGCGTTAATGTGTTACATAAGATCCTTTCAATCGTATTCATTGTTTATCTGAAATGTAAAAAAAAAAAATGAAACAATTATATATTGAATCATTCATATTTGTAAGATAATAGAAGAAAGAAGAATTGTCAATTGCAACTACTAAAGAAGTGATCAAATTTAATTGATGACATAACTTTCTAAAAAATCACGAAGAATCTTAACTGTAATCCTTTCTTGAAATATACTTGCGAAATAAATATTCTTATGCATTTAGAAAAAATGTATAAAGTTTACTTTTTTTACGATGACTCAACTAATTGTACATTTAATATTTGATAAATAATTTCATATGTCGTTTTCTAAGAATATTTAGTTTAATGATGAATATTCAATGAACTCGTTTTCTTCGACAATTTTTGCTTATTACCGAATGACCCTTTTCACGTGCGTCATTATGCACTTTTTAAATTATATATAACAATTATTATTTGTTTATATAATTATTCAAATGGATAAATTCAATGTATCATTTATTTAATTGTTATGAGAAAAAAAAGAGAGAGATAGAGAGAGAGAGAGATCTAACCATTGATATTTTATTTTTATTTAACGACAATACTTCTTAGAAAATTATTTAATTATTAAGTAGCGTTTGCATTTATTTCAAAAAAAAAAAAAAAAAAAAAGAAAAAAAGAAAAACAGATCTTTAGAAGGAACTTCTTATAAGATGACGAACACAAATGCTTTTTATAATAATATTTATCCGTTCAAGGCTTAAGTTTATCACGTAAATCTCGTTCGTTTTCCTTTTTTGTTTTTTTTTTTTAAGGTACTTCCTAGATGTCTTGTTTACTGATTTATTTTATTCAAAGCAGAAGAAGAAGAAGAAGAAGAAGAAGAAGAAAGAATATACAAGAAAATTATAATGATTATGTAAAACGTGACATGGTTATTGAAAAATTTTTGTTGAAATAATAATAAATCTTTATATCTGCGCACGCAAAGAACTAGAAAGAAAAATAATAATAATAATAATAATAATAATAATAATAATAATAATAATGAAATCTTTATTTTTACCATTACTCGTTTTATGTTAAATTTCAACATTTAGAATAATTATTAAAATGTAATGGTAAGAAATAAAATAATATTTTATTTATTCAAAACAATAATTATCATCCTATCTTTTCTTATTCCTATATTGCAATAGCCTTTTTTGTTGAAACCTTTTATCAGATGTTTAATTGATTCATAAAATGAATCACAATGATGAATATCAAATAATAATAATAAAAGAAATTCACACACACACACACACAAAATCCTTTGTTAATTTAGAAAAAAATAATAAAATAATAAAAAAAAATTTTAATTAAATATGGGTGAGGGTGAGTAAGAAACTGTGTTTGACAATTTCTATAATTAATGAAAACAATTGTATCATGGAAAAGATTGAAGAAATGAATTACGGCGTCGTTCTCCAATATGGCGATATTGACGCAAGTATTAAAATAATGGAAGGGGTAGAAGAATGGTGACCTAAACTTTTATTATATTTTCTAGGGGGATAAGTGGGAAGGAGAGAGAAGGAATCTGTGGTGGATGAGCGTGGATAGGCGAAAAACAGTGGACTTAGAACGCTATGCTTTGCCAGTCTTTGACATACTCACTATAAAGAGTAACACGAGTAACTTAAGACACAGATAAAGTCTTACATTTTTAGTTAACTTCAACGTTAAATAGTTCAAGAATTAAATTTAATTTCATTTCAATTTGTCTTTGATTAATTTTCATCAATTTAAAATCATTGAAATTTAAATACGTGTGTAAAATTGAACTGTGTACATTTTTTTCATCAACGTATCAAGAAAAAGGACTCAAATTTATTTTTAGTAAGTGTGTTTGATTATTTATAATTTTTTTTAATTGATTAATTAATATTAAAATAAATCGAAGTAAAAGGAAGGAAGAAAGAGAGAAGATGGTACACGTGTTTAATTGAAATTATATCAATTGTCATAAGTTGAATCAATGAGAATGATTTTACAATTGATACAAATTATAAATGTTTTAAATTTATACTTCATGAAATATTTAAAAGAATATATATATATATAATATGTACATTGTTTGTCAATCTTATAAAAGTGCAAGTGAATAGAATGATTGTTGATTCATGACTTATTATCAACAATATTATTTATAAAACCATTTATCTTTGGCCTAATTACAAGTTTCTTCTATCTTTCTTTCTTTCTTTCTTTCTTTCTTTCTTTCTTTATATGCATAAAATATAGTCTTATATAAAAGTGATAATAATTATTATATAATTAATATGCACTTATATATGATTACTTTTATATACAATTTTTTTCTTCAAATATTCAAATTATATAATAATAATTATTATTACAATTATTATACAAGTGCATAGATTGAATAATTTTGTAAAGCTTTATATAAAAAAAAAAAAAATAAACAAGTGTTAAGGGTTTAAAAATTTGTAAAAAGACACAAGTGCAATATTTACAAGTGCATAGAAAGAGTGAAGAAAAATATTGTCCTAATTTTCACGGTTCATTATTTTTAACAATCAAGTTATATAATGAAACATGCACGTTTGTAAATCAAATAATTCACGTGAAAAATCTACACGATACGATACAATGCCAATGAAAATTACAATTAATTTAACAATATGTTAGAATAATCAATTATCTTACATGAATTTTGAATTTCAATTGCAACCAAAGAAGTTTCCTAGGACAAATAATACAATTTGTTAGTATAATTAATTTGATACGTATCGTTTGTTGTTATTTCCTTTCTATTTGCGTACGGGACAGGTGTTGCAATCTTTGAATAAATTTATTTGTTAGTTGTTTTTTTTTCTCTTTTTTTTTTTTATTTATTACGATTGTGGTAAGAAAACAAACGAGGAAGATAATTTGTGTATAAACATTATACACACAACTGTTTTTTTTTTTTTTTTTTTAAATTGATTGTTCACGTATTATTATTATTATTATTATTATTATTATAGTTATATAGTGCGTAAAATAAAGAACGGAAATCGGATAATTACTATGCAATTTGTTTAATTATTTCTAGTCTTGCTTAAGAACTCAAACCTTTAAATATCTAGCGTAATCCAATGGATGACTCGTATCTTTTTGCATTCATATTTCTATCCTTCTTTTTTCCACTTTAACTAATATTTTCTTTAACACTTCCTTATCTTGAAGCCTTTTCTTTTTTCTTTTTATTTTACTTGCTTGCTTGCTTACTTATTTACTTATTTACTTACTTAGCAAGTTCGAGATCTTAACACATATTATGCGTGTATAGAAAAAATATTGGTACGAAAGTACCGCAGCTTAGACTGTTGTGTTGCACAATTAGTCGACTACTTTTAACTTTTAGAAATCGTAACGGAAGCAAAAGTTCAAATTACATTGACAAATTGATCTTCAATTACTTCTTTTGCAATTTTGTTTATTTTGACATTGACAAATATTATTGCACTTGTAATAAATGATAAAAAAAATATGAAAGTGTGTAAACAGAAAAAACTGAACAAACACGAATGATTATTAATTTTAAAGTAAACTTTTCATTTTAATTTATTCCTAAAAAAAAAAAAAAAAACAAGCATCAATCTTTTATTATAAACTTTAATAAAACCATGAGAATAAACTGTACTGTAAAATAATAAAAAACCATAAACGAGTGTCCACTTTCACCGTTCAAATAAAAATAAAATGAATTGTGTTAATAAAAATATGAGTTATTAAAAATAAAAATCAACAAAGACGTAATGCAATAATGATGAAGAAATAGTTGCAGTTGACTGAACAAAATTATTCAAATGTGTAATGGTGATAGGAAAAAAGGGTCAAACTATTGTTTGTTTTATTCATAAACCATTGTCATTTTTATTACGAAATTTAATCATTTTTATCGAACGGAAGTTTTCCCCTATTCCTATCTCTCTCTGTCTCTCTCTCTCTCTCTCTCTCTCTTTTATTTGTTAATGTACCTTGATAAACGCTTAATAAGCTTTTGTAATTTTTAACGAGTCTGACCTAACTAATTTCCAGCCTGTGAAAAAAAAAAACTTTAATGACGACAATCGAACCATTGTTCTTATGCAATTAAGATAAGATTGTAACAAATAAATAAAAAAAGATATGACCAATGTTTTTTTCTTTGTTTATAAATAAGAATTATAATTGATATATCATTTTGTTAAATGTTGTTCCTTTTTTTGTTCTGGGTTTTATTTTCTAGAAAAAGAAGACAAGAAATCAAATTATAATGGCGGAAACAAAGATGAACGATATACCAGACAGAATACAAGAAACATTTCAAAATCAAAATATTTTTATAACAGGTGGAACTGGTTTTTTGGGAAAAGTATTGCTAGAAAGATTTTTACGTTGTTTTCCAGGAATAATGCAAATTTTTATACTAGTTAGACCAAAAAAGGGCAAGGAACCTAAAGAACGTTTGGAAGAAATCTTCAAATTACCGGTAAAGTTTATTTACTTTTTTTGTTTTTTTTTTTGCATTAGTAATATTAAATAAAATTGAATTATTCAATAAGCTGATTCATCGATCGATACATTTTATTAAATACTGGCCCCCTTCTTTCCGTGTTTGACCATTTTCTTTACATTCTCTGTGTGATAATAGCCATTGCAGTATACAGTTTCATTCAAAAGTAATAGTTAAAATAACAAATAAAATCTATGAATTTTCTATGAAATAGGAACCCTCGTTTAATCTGTTTTAGGAATATTTTTCTTTTTTCTTCTTATAGATTCATTTATTAACTACGTAATTATTATTATCACAGATAAATGTTATAAATGAATAAAAGTATCTGTGTGTTAAAGATTTGTGTTCGACACTGTAGAATCGGACAAATTTAGAAAGGAACATGAAAGTGACCGTAAAATTTCGTTTAAGAACAAATACATTTCTTTATGATGAAATAATAAGCGTAATATCGCGGAAGTAACGAAAAAAAAGAAAAAAAATAATAAAGTTAAAATATATCTAAGACATTTTATTATGTCTTTCGAAATAAAAGAAAAAGGTTCTTTACTTGAAGATCAAAGTTAAAGAAGAAATGAGAAAAGAAAAATTTAGGTCATATGAAAAAACACGTATAACTCATTTTTTTTGTCATAATCACGTATTATACTAATTGTAAACGATGTTTATATTATGTCGTTTACAACTTTCCCGAAAACTTTCAACAAAATCAAGTGAAAGTTTATTGTGTCTATGCGTGTTTGTAAAGTCATTGTAAATAAATGCATTTGTAGAAACGAAGTCAAGGCAAAGTTATTTCAATGAAAATGTAACGAGAACGATTATTATTATTATTATTATTATTATTTTATAATTAGTTATTATTTAATAGCATAGTATCAAAATCAAATCCCCGTGAAAATTATTTATTCGTACTACTGGGCAGAGTTATTATATCATATCTTACGATTACAGAATATTTTTACTTTAATTATATGTTACACTAGGGGTGCCCTGCCACGCATTGCTGTGGCTCACAATCAAATAATTCACAATAAAATAATATTGCAAATTATAAATTGAGATATAAACTATCATTCTATCTTTCAAGTTGGATGAAACTGCACACAGTGTGCACAATTTGATTAAAATTGGTTCAGTAGTTTAGGAGTCCATTGTGGACAAACAACGTGATAAGTAATTTATATATATTAAGATATGTAAAGTATGATATTCTAATGATAAAATTATTTAACCCTTTCATTATCAGTGACCTATTTAAGGGTTGATCATACAAAAACTTCATATTAAAATGCCTACTCATTATAAATCAGTGAAATTGGTTTAAAAAGTTGAAACCAATACCATTTATCTTCTCATTATTAGAAATCTTGTTTGTTTCATAACTAACACTAATTTATTTAATTGGAAAAAATCAAATCAATTGATAGTTACATGAGATTGATTTTAAATAGTATTATGTAATAAGTAAAGTGCAAATGATATATGTTAAAAAATAATCTTAATGCATACTATTAAAATATTAAAATGTCAACAATTTAAAGTTAATAATAGTATCTTGTAGAATAACTTTTGAAAGTATAATTCGCCTACTCAAATCCGTAAATGTAATAACATTTTACATGTGTGTATGCATTAGTGTATTCCTGTAGAATAGTATTGTGTCTTTTATATTCAGCAGGTTTATTACAGTCTGGTAAAAGATGTACGTCACTTTCAAACGAATTATAAAACGCGATGTTGTTAAGGAAATTACAGGATTGACCAAAGGGTCAGGGAACACAAAAAATAAAATAAAAAATAAAATGAACTCTTTCGAAACTGATAACGATCAACTTTCCTTCATTTAAAAAAAAAAAACAAATAAGTAAATGTTCTAGTTTCAAATATTAAAATATAATTGTAAGATGAATAATAATTATATATTTTGATTTTTTTTTTTTAAATGTTTTATAAACATTTGTGTGTGTGTGCATAGTATTTATTGAAATTCTACATGATTGAAATTATGAGAATGAAAATTTCTTCATTGAATTTATTAGTAACGCTTTTTGCTTTTCTATTGCGTTAGATCATCCATAAGTTCTGTAATGTGTTTAAACGTAATTATGTTATATTCGTTTCTATCTTGCATTGTAAATGTATTTTCTTTTTCAACAAATTATACTTGAGAATAAATGATATTCGGAAATTGAAGAAAAATATTTTCTTATAGACAAAAACTTGTCATAATTTAAATCAAAATAAAAATAAAATACTTTTCACACACACACACAGAGAGAGATGGATACACGCATAAATTTAATTTATGATCATACAAAGTTTGACGAATATTATGTGTAAAAGTGTTTAAAATGTATACGCGAAATGACGAAAGTAGACTTTTACGATTTCTATCGCATCATTTCTATGCATCTTACAATTAGTGATGAAACTGTACTGCAACCGACTTACAAACACTTTCTAAGGATTTAACAATAAATTTTCTTTCTATTTTTTATCTACAACATATCACTGTTATGTCAAAAATATGAAGAAAAAAAAAAAGAAAATTCAATAAAATAAATTTACAGATATTCGATAAAGTTCGTGAACAAAGAGGATTGGAAACAATGTATAAGGTGGTAACACCAATAGTAGGAGACGTAATGTTTCCAGGACTTGGTATTTCAGCAGAAGATAAAAAAATATTAATTGACAAAGTTACCATCGTTTATCATGCAGCAGCAACCGTCAGGTAAAAACGTTTAATTTATTTGTTCTTTATGCATTTAATTTAACATTTTGTTCCTATTTGTTCTAAGATTCGACGAGATGTTGAAAAAAGCGGTACTGTTGAATACACGTGGTACACTACAAATGGTGGAATTGGCAAAAGAAATGAAGAAATTAATATTTTTCGGTTACATCGGTACTTCATATTGTCATCTCGAAGAAAAAGTATGTACAAATAATACAAACAAAAATGATTATATTAACAGTTCCAAAAAAAGTACCTACATTTTCTTAGGGTTTCTCAAACTTATCCACTTGGCAACCCCAATTCACCCTAACAAATATTATTCATCCTATCCGACCCTTGGTACTGAATGCATACATTGCATTAGAAATTTATAGACACAAATCACCAGGCACTAATTGAGAAGCCCTGATGTATTTATCCAATAAATAAGCCAATGAATTATATATTACTAATGACAATTTACCTCTAAATTGCTTGAAGTTATTAGAAGAAAAATTTTATCCACCACCTGCGGATCCTCATAAGATAATAAAATGCGTCGAATGGATGGACGATGAAGTTGTTTCGGCTATAACAAAAAAAATCTTAGGTAAAATACCAAATACCTATGCCTTTACTAAGGCTTTGTCTGAAAGGATTATTGAAGAAGCTATGCCATATATTCCAGCGGTTATTTTAAGGTAAAATGTCTTGAAATCTTTGATTGATTTTTCTTTTTTTTTTTTAAATAAATAAATGGGAGAATCACAATCATTATTATTATTATTGGTAATTATAGACCAAGTGTTGTAATACCTGTTTGGAAAGAACCATTACCAGGTTGGACAGATAACATTAATGGGCCGACAGGTATTCTAATAGGAGCTGGAAAAGGAGTAATTAGGAGCATGTATTGCAATGAAAATGGTTATGCTGATTATCTTCCTGTTGATGTATTAGTAAATGCAATTCTTGCTTGCACGTGGAATTTTGTTTACTGTAAAGATCGTGATAAAAGAATATACAATCTTACTAGCAGTAGCGATTTCAAAGTAATTGTGTTTTAATTACTTCAGTTATTCATATCAAAACTTTATATATAATTATAAATAATGCATTTAGGTTTCATGGAGGGAAGTAATAGAAATTGGACGTCGTGTAATAGAAAAAGTACCTTTAAATGGAGTAGTTTGGTACCCAGGAGGTAGTATGAAAAAATCACGTCTTTACCATGACATCTCCGTGTTTCTATTCCATACGATTCCTGCTTATATTATTGATACAATTTTATATCTTGCCCGTTATGAGCCAATGTAAGTGATAAATCATTTAACAATTATTAATTACATATGATTACTATCTTTTTCTATTTGTTTTTATAGCATGTGTCGAGTTCAACGTCGCATACAAAAAGGATTTGAAGTGTTCGAATACTATGCCAATAATCAATGGGATTTTATTAATGCAAATATAAAAGAAGTTACGAATAAATTAAATGCAAAAGAATATGACACATACTATTTGCACGGAAATGACATGGACACGTACAAATATTTTGAAGATTGCGTACGTGCTGCAAGAATTTATATTTTAAATGAACCTGCCGAAACTTTGCCAGCAGCTCGTCGACATATCAGAATGTAATATCATTTTTCATTTATATTTTACATAGATTTAAATAAATGTAATATTATATATTCTTTTATCCTCTTTTTTTTTTTACAGGATGTATTGGTTAGACATATTTACGAAGACTCTTTTTATTGGATTGACAATCTACCTGCTGTTTTCATGGATTGGTGGTTTTGAAACATTTTTTGAAAGTAGCTGGACTAGTGCAAAAAAGATATTACATTTCTAATTAGACAAATTCATGGTTTTATAATTATTTTTTTACTGTTTTGTATTATAATGAGACCAAAATAAAAATTCTATGTTATATTCCTGTCTCCTATTTTCTTCAGGTTAATTATCATTTGTTGTATTACACGTTTATTCGAAATAAAAATAAAAAAAAAACATTGTAAATATTTTTCTACGCAGAATCGTAGATTTTATTTTTAAGAAATTTCATAATAATAAAATTATTAAACCGATTCTTGAACTGGAGGTTCATAGCCTTCAGGTCTATCGACCTTAGATCCACTCTCTCCAACGTCTTCGCTTTTACTTCCACCACCATCACCGTGTAATTCGAGCAATTTACTCAATTCAAATCGTGGCTTCTTTAAAACTTTAACCTAAAACGAAGAGGATCAATTAATTATTACAAAATTATTCAAATATTTCATTTTTATACAGCAAGTGTTGGATTAATTAGATTGATACCTTGCGAATGTATACATCATGGAGTGGATATACACTTTGTGATACTTTCTCAATGTCCTTAGCCATCGCATCAGGTAACAGTTTGCTAACGACACCTTTCAAGTCGCTCTTGACAACATCGTTGGTAATGTTATCAACCATCTTTTGACGAATTTTTTTAACCTACAAATTCATTGAATATTAGTTCAACATAAATATAATAATACTTTCTTAATAATATACATTTAAATATTGCAAATGTTGCAGCATCAAATATCACTATTTCTTTGTACAGAAGTAGTGTGGTAAGAGAGCGCCTTTTAATATATGCAACTTTGTAATTTATAGATAAATACATATTTTTAGAAAAATATATATCTATCTTAGTTGCAATACAGTCATGGTGTATTTGAAATATACAAATTATATTATTGAAATAACTCACTTGAGAATGTTGGGCGTAGCAAGTTTTTCTTGTGCTCATTTGATCTTTGTTTGTAAATCCAATGCAGAAAACTCTTAGTAAATAACCATCTGTTGTTTTAACGTCGACACTGGCTTCAATTAATGTTTGCCATTTTTTAACCATGGATCTCAACTTATCAGTTGTAAGATCCATGCCATGGAAGTTGGTTAAGACATTTCTGCCTTGAACATCCTCAGCAATTAATCTAAATTTCCTGAAGGACCTCTCTGCATCGTTGTCATCTTGCAGATCAGCTAAGGAGACCTCAAATACACGGAATTTTAACCCCTCCGATGCAATTTCTGTAAAACGAAAAGATAGTTCATATAAAGATGCATTAAAATAAGAAAAGAATAACATAACCTTAAATACTAATTGAATATCATTTATTATAATGCTATCATTGATGTAAACAAAAAAATGATGAACCGAATAAGTGCTAATTTTAACAGGAATATATAAAACATCTGTAAATATAAAAATTTAGAAAGTAATCTTACTTGTTCCTTGAGTTCTGTTTACTAATGTCTTTCCCACATGACGATTTGTGAACATAGAAGGAGCCTTCACATCGTACCAATCTTTCCTTGTGAAAGGATCAACGCTGAAATCAAATTGGAAAAATACAATCAAATGAATACTTATAAAATAATTATATGCACTATTACAAGCAATAAAAAAAAAATATCATTTATATATTTGCATGCTAAGATATTTGTTCAAATATGTTAATAATTAAATAATTAATTAAAATTAGTTATCACTTTTATTATTTTACTACTAATAAAATTATGCAAATTATACAATTTAATTTTCAATCTGAAAATATAAATAATATCGTAATATACTAGATAAAAAAACATTTATTATTTAATAATATCTTAATCGCATTGCAGTACAAGCATTGCAAGCATGAAATGTTAGGCTATGTAAGACAATCCATCGAGGAAAATAGCCATCGTAAAAAATAATTATTTAAGTAATATATATTTGGATGCTAAATTAAATAATATACATGAATATTATAATATTATTTACTTACATCTTCTTTTTAACACCTTTTTTGCCGCCCTTGGACAAACCTTTATTTTTACCGACAGCCATCCTTACGAATACAACTCGAGAAAGGAAGGCATATACCTTCCGGTAAGAGAGGTTGGAGAGCTACTACCAACTTAAAGAAAACGATATCTCGCATCACCATTGGTCAATACTACGCAAGTCATTAATTGAAATGAAAAATTATTTGAATGCATACAGAATTAAAAATACAAATAAAAATAAAACATAATTAAGTAAATTAAATTTAATAAAGGATAAAAATATTCAAAATAAATGGATTCTTTCTTGTAGAACATAAAAATAATAAATACAAGTATTGTATATCCATATGAAGTTTCCTACTATGCATTTCGATCTAATCGATATATCATATCGATAGTTGGTAATATTGATGATGAAAGTAATGGCCATTGGCTATTTTCGGTATGTTCCAAATTTTACACAGTTTGTGGTGCAATTTATTTTTTATGCAGGCAAATGCACGAGAAACTATCGGTGATTTTTCGCAGTAGGCTGCGCGATAAATGAAAAATTATTCGTGGAATGTATAAACAAATAAATATTATTGAAAAAGATTTGATCTTTCGTTGCAGTACTGACAAACATGAATTTGCAAACACTTTTTCAAGATTTCAATCCAAGGTAATCATCCTCTTGTCTTTATTATTTAAATCTCTAGAATTTATTCTAAATTTATCATCACTTGATTCTTTGTTGTACGTTTTCTTGAACACCAACAAAAGAAATAATTATTTCAATGGTGTTTCAACTATAACAAAGAATATAATGAAATATTAATATTAATAATAAATTTATATATATATATTTTTTTTTAAATATTTATAATAGTAAAAGAACAAGATTGTCTTATAAAATTTATTACTCATACAGTTTTTTTCCTTTAATTTTATAGCAAATTTTTGGTCTATTCATGTTTGATGATATTTACTGCTTTGTTCGCTCTTCGATTGGATGGTTTCATAGAATGGAGCTTCTGGACAATATTTAGCCCAATATGGTTTTGGAAGGGTATGGTAATATTGGGTGCTACCATTGGAAGTTATGTTTGGTGGAGACATCCACATTCAAGATTGGAAGGAGATGCCTATGTTCATTACAAAGCAATGTTGATTACTTTGGCATTACATTTGATCTTATTAATGTTCGAACTGTTAGTTTGCGACAAATTGGAGTCCGATAGGCATTTATGGATATTAGTTTTTATACCACTGATTTTCATCTCAGTTGTATCTATAGCTGTATGTAGTATTTATACGTTTATTTATTTACTATTAATTTCATTATATTTATAATATATATATATTGATTTTAATCATCTTTATATTTTAGGTCTGCATTTGGGCTGTGAAACACGATAGGTCTTTTGAATTAGAACTATTTTGCGCTGTCAATGTATTGCAATTTATTTTCTTGGCACTAAGATTAGATGGCTTTATTAATTGGAGTTGGGAGGTAGTGTTTGTACCTCTTTGGGCACTCCTTTGTTTATCTCTAGTTGCTGTTCTATATGCAATAGTGTTTGCTGCTGTTTTATTAAGAACACCTCAGATTAATGCAAGACAAAGGCGGACATCTTTGCATTCAGCACTAGCATATACATTTCTTGTTGTTCCAATTTTAATATTTCAAGTAAGTAATAATAAATAAAAAAAAATGTATATATTACATATCAATTGTTTAATATTAAGTTATTAAATGTTAATTATTGTTTTATTTTATCAGGTACTGTTAGCTAATAAATTGGACGGTGATATTTCTTTAAATTATACAACAGTGGCGATGCCTTTACTCATATCTCACATAACACTTATTTTCATGTCATTTGGAGCAAAAGGAGGAAATAGATGTAAGTGATATTTACATGATAAAACATTTGTAATAAATCTGTAATTGATCTGTTAAAACATATCTTTGGTTTTTTAACAGGGTGGTTTGGTATTCGGAAGGATTTCTGCCATTTTCTGTTAAGCCTATGTCCATTGCTTCAAGAGTATGGTAACATTTCTTATCAACCGAGAGGTGAACAAGATCAACCACCATCCGAACCAATGGTTAGTGAAAAGAATGAGAAGCACATAAAGAAAATTGACCTAACAAAACCTGTAGTGCCTATAATTTCTATAGATATGCCAGATTGATCGAATTGGCCTAGGTATAATATCAATATTTTTCAATAATCTCATTTATATATTGGATTAATATTTTCAAGATAACATGCCTTACATTACAGAATTTATCTTGAATATTAATACATTCTTTTCAATGTTACCTGTGAGTTGCCATGTACGTAACATGAAACTGAGAAAGAAAGAGAGAGAAAGAAAGAAAGAAAGAGAGAGAGAGAAAGAGAAAGGTGGGTATATAATTGTAAATTAAATAATAAATATGAAATTGTTATTTTCGCTACACTAGGTCTTATAACAAATTGTTATTGTTAGTTTAACATGCGCCAGGGCAATCGTGATGATCATGTTATGCATCTTGTTATTGGAAATTAAATATTAAAGATGCTCACAAGAGCATTATTTGTTTGTTTTTTTTTTAATATAAAGTACGAAATAAAAATAAAAAAAAAAGGTAATTATGTTATATCCCTAATTGACTTAAAGGGTGAAACAAAACTTACGGCTTCAAAAATGTATGTTATATAGTCTAATTGTTATGGTGCTCAATATGATAACGAGTTTAGGTCTCTACTTTATCTTCCACATATCCTAATCACTTAATTTGTGCTTAGCATAAGTAATTGACCCGTCCATTTGTTTCGGTAATTCTTTTTTTTTGGTTTCCAAATGTAAGTTTTCTCTTTCCAAATAACTTACTTCTTTATTTTTTATTTATCTATCAATTGTAAATTATTCAACGATAATGTAATATTAATAATCGGCCTTTGTTAATATTAATTTTTATATAAATTGTAATAAGTGTTATGATGGTGCTAAAAATTGATTATGGTATTATACCGTATTAAAATTTAATCATTTGTAATTATTGCAACAACAATTTATTTTATGTGCTTTTAAAATGAAATATTTGTTTCCTTCAAATAGGTAGCTAAATACTATTGTATATATAAATATATATATATTTAATTATATAAAGTGAGTTTGTATGAAGAAGCTCCTTTCATTAGAATATTTCTTCTTAATCGTTTATTACAAATGATTATATTTTTAAGTTTCTATTGATATCTATTAGAAATATGTGATGTGTGTACCCATATATATATATATTATTTATTATATTATTACTTCAAAAGTGCTAAAAATGCAAAAGAAAAATTACAATGTATAAAAATGTGTTCCTGCGATATTGTATAATATATATATATACAATTTATAATTATTATAATATTATTCAACATTATTGTATTGTAATATTTTAAGTATGGGTACATACACGTTAGAAATGAAAAGGCTTTGTTACTTCCAATTAAATATTTGAGTACTTGCTATACAAATATTTTAGCTATATCGATAATGAATATGATGATTCTATTATATTTTGACGATTTTAGATTGAGTGATATATTATTTTTCTCTAAAGTAAAATAATGAATTTCCATATTAATGATAAATATTGTATGAATATTTTGTATCCTTAAACTATTGTAAATTTTGTTATAAACTGAAATATGTGAACTATTCAAACGTTAGGTACTTCATGGTGGGATTCAAAATAAAGAGATTGGATTTACTGGCTGGGATACAAGACTGAGCACCTCGCATCTTTAGAATAATATTGGCAAGATATAAAAAAAATGAAAAGATTAAATATATATATATATGAGAAAATTTAGAAAATAATAATTATAATCGATAACAAAAATCTGTTAATGTTTTTAGGAATCGCATCTTTTAAATGCCCGATCAATGATTGTGTTATATTGTAGAAAAATGTACAAACCTCGTTGCATTACAATAATATTGTGTGCGTGCATGTATGTATGTATGTATGATGGGGATGTATATATATATATATTATATATTAGATATTGTATAATATATACATACAAATGTATTTATATATATATATTATGCATATCTGCCACGAGCGATGGTGATGAATAATTAGTGATATTGTTTTATTTTGTATATCTATTACACATTAAGTCCATTATAATCTAATAAAGTTTATATTTTTTGATATCAATGAATACGATTAATTAAAAACATTGAATAAAATCTAGATATATTATTATCTTTTAATATATATAAATTACGTGTCACGTTGTTTGTCCGCAATGGACTCCTAAACTACTAAACCGATTTTAATCAAATGTTGCACACTGTGTGCAGTTTCATTCAACTTGAAATATAGGATAGTTTATATCTCAATTTATAATTCACAATATTATTTTATTAATCGCGAATTATTTGTTTATTAACAAAGAGTCATGATTATCTCTGTTAGTTCGATAAGATTCTAACAAATGGCGATATAAGGTAATTCGTTGACTTAAAGACGTGTGTATCGGACTGATTGTGGCACTTCTAGTTTAAAATAAAACTTACAAAAAATAAGACTTAAATAAATCGACATTTTTATCGTTTGTATAAATACTGCAAAAAAAAAAACAACTTCTAACATAAAATATGTGTATTATGTACATTGTATTTATATTACGTAATAATCTATAATCTAAATAATTTATCGGTTAAATAAGTACAAAAATGCATATATCCTTGGGTTTTGATTATCACTTATACGTATCATAGTTCTCACGTTTACGTATCATTTATCACATCGTGTTACGTTTTTTAAAATCAACGTTGTTTAAATTTCAATTCATTCACAGTTTCCCATTATTAAATAAGATAATACCTGTTTCACCATAATGGTATATACTCAGGTACCCAAGTATCTCCAAGAAGGGAAGAAACTTTTGCTGTTACATCCAAAACATCCAATTCTAAATCCTCGATTAAAGATGTCTCACGGATATAAAGTATTTTTAAACGTTCCGCGCATATGGTTACGAATTTAAGAAGACCTATGCAACTAAACGATAAATCAAATTGTTAACAAAATATTATGTAGTACTTAATTAGGAAAAATTAAATATTATTTGTATTACCTAATTTCGCAGTCACCCAAACCGATGGAGTTGAGTCTAGGACATCCTCGAGCAACGTTAATTAAAACATCATCGATTAAACCAGGCCCATAAGCAGATATAACTAATTCCACCAATCTTGGACAATAATTGTGAATTCTTAATGCTACAAATTCCGATGGTGCTTCTCCAAAGTACAAATGTGTAACAGGTATACGTGACGTAAAAAGGGTTTTATGTTCTTCTTCGTCAGTTATGTAAGATAATCTGCAAACAAAACAGATCAGTTACTTAACTATATTTTTTCTTTTCTTTTGAAAAAAAAAAAATGATTATCATGTCATTTACAGAATGAGATGGGTGTTTGGAAATCGATCGGCGAAGGTTGTCCACGTTTTTTCACTGATAACAGGAAGGGGTGTAGTTTCGGAATGTATTTCTATTCTTAGAGTTTCCAAATTGATTTCTTCCTCGGTGCACAATGCAATCAATAAATCGTCGCTTAGTAAAGAATAAAACATGGATAATTCGCGAAGACATCGACAATGATTGACCAATTTTAATATATCTGAAGGAAGACAGAACAAATATTAATTAAACTTAATATCATTAAGTATAAAAAAAAAAAAGGAAAATAATGGTTTACCTTCTGGCAATAGATTCGGTGAACCCCTGATCCTCAAAAGTTGAAGACTCTTAGCTAAAGCGTTGTCTTCGTTTCCTCGAGAACGATCCTTTTTTTGTTCAATTGTAGTTTTATCATTGGATAATGTTGACGTGGTGTTGAAACCTTCGCTATCGATATACGCCGATTTCGACGTACTTATCAATGCCAACATCTAATGAGGATTAATTTACATAAAAATCAATTGAATAAAAATTACGATTAAGACAATGATGAAAATATTAACAATAAAAATTACCTTTAAAAAGATATATCCAATTGAATGATATATTTCTTTTGGTAATGAAAAATATATCTCTCCAAATTATAAATGATTGAAACTTCAGTTACTAAAAGGAAGACTAGTGGAAGATTGTTGTCGCCAAGGAACGGTGGCTTTTCACCAACTACCGACTAAAAACCAAACACCGAGAAAAAGCGAAAGGAGAGGATTGGAAAGGCATGTAATTATTGTGTAAGTTAACCATTGATCTCAATTTGTTGGGGGATGAAGTCAAGAAAAGGTGGTGGTGATGGTGGTGGGGAACGAAAGGAGAGATACCTTTTTTACTTAGGAGGGGAAATCAAAAGGAGAGGAGATTGGCAAGGAACGTTGCACGTGAGGATATGTATCCAAAAGGAAGCGAGCTATAGGCCAAGTAAATTCGTTCTCGTGCACAATCAGTGAAGGTAGTACTTGCATACGGTAAAAGTACTGCTAAACGGGTCAGGGACTCATGTTAGAAGTATACTAGAAGTAAGAATCTTGTAGGGCACTCACGTGCTTATCTTTTATGCTCACGTGTACGCTCGTTTTTGCCTCTAGCTAATTTTTTTTGAAATTTTATTTCCTTTAAATATTCAATCACGTGAACAAACCAATAAAATATATACTTATGAGTGTTATATCTAAAGGTTGGGACTATATTAATAAAACATTTTTAAACTTATCATTCTTTACAATATTGAACCAAAAAATTATTATTTATTAATAAAAAGAATATAAGATAATGGAATGATACGAATTCATAAAAAATTTTAAGGTAATAGATCAACATTGCGACACATTATGTATTTTGAATAAAATCTTTCCAGGAAATGTTAACAACTAAACAAAATAGTAAGAGAAATCATTCTAACTAACGTCCCTGGCCCGGATACGCAGAACCTGTATCGACTCACGTGTTTGAAAAGCGATTTAGTAGGGACCTCAGTAACAGGTATTCGGAATAAGAACTATACTTAAGAATAGTTGGGTAGGAAGTGGATGGAATTCGCGGTATATGTATAGATAGATATACATGCATACATCATAAAACTTAGATATGTTTGACAAGAATTAAACGTGCAAATAATATTAACTAGCGTAAATATTTGAATCACTTGTAATTTTGATTGTTTTCAGAATCCACAAGATTTTCCGCAATTGTAATTAAATGAAAATGATTGATCCAAGAAATATCACCGTTCGTTGAATTCCAATAAATATTTGAAAATGTGTACGTATTTTTTATGCCACTTTTATACAGCATGGTTTTAACAACTTCCACAGAAACTCTTTTTTAAACACCTGCAACAAAATTATACATATTTATTTGATTAACATTTTCTATTAGAGTTAAGGAAATAATTAATGAACAAACATATTCAAGCAAAAATCTAGTAACACCCGTTGTATGTTAATTATAAATGTTACCTCACGATATTAATTTTTTAAATTAATCTACACGTGACTATTTCGTAGTTTAAATGATAAATTATTTATAGTACGATTTCCGTATATACCTAATACATTTAATTATAAAATATACAAGGTTTCTTAACAAGCAGGATCCTTTGATTAACTCGAAAGTCTTCGTACTTCTCGATACATCTGACATTTAAGTTTAACTAACTGACTTTTAAACTATCTTTACGCGTTTGGAATCGTGACACCATTTTTCCGATAGAATACTACGATCATTTACTTTTCTACCATACATTTTAATCTTCCTGATGATATATAAAATCGTGTAATATAATTTATAATGTATATCCTAATTATTTAATCAATTATTTTATTCATTTTCTTTACAGTTATATCTATATTCATCAAAAATTTCATTATATTACACATTTTTACATATCATTCATTTGTTTTAATACTCATACAATGATAACAAATAAAAATGAATGAAAATGAGAAAGGATAGTTAATTATTATCAATGTTTCGTGTATTCGTTTGATAATAGTGAGCTTGGAAAATTTAATCTATACGTATCTATGTATATAGGTACCTATGTATACGTATACCACGGGTCGTAGACTCAGCGTGCACGTGCCTCGGTGATCACGTGTGCCGTTGACGTTTAAAATGCGTGTGTCTTTGACCAAGTGCACCCGGCCTACCAAAGAAATTCTTCATCTATCGGAAAATACACAACGCTGTAAAAACATTCATTTACTTTTTTTTAAACATTTCATTAGATAACTCGTTGGAAAATATTCTTTAAAGATAATTTTGATTATCCAAGATCAACATGAATTTGTATTTTTAATATAATATACGAAGAATGACGTTGATTTTGTTTTTTAATAAATATTGTTAAATATTAAAGAATAGAATTAAACAAAGGAATTCATTAGAATCATCTCGTTATGATTTGATATAATGATTGATAATACCTGGATACTACGATTATTTGTAAAATTAAACATCTACTGTAATATGAAAGAGAAAAAGCAAATTAATTAACAAACATTAACACATTGACAAATTTTACTTAATAAACATTCGAATAATTTTGTTAAATTATTCGAAATTAAATACACTTACCAAATATGATATTATCTTCAAAATAATTATGAATTCCCAATGATTATTATTATACAAATTATACAATTATTCTAGAAAATTCCCAACGAGTAATATAAAAATAATGACAGTGGCTATCTCGAAATTTTTAGTAGAAAGATTTGTGTGTGTGTGTGTTTTTTTTTAACGTGACGTATTACTCACACATAATACTTCGCATAATCAACTGACACGACTGAAAAGATATCTTGGCTTTTCACAATTGTACAATGTGTTTGTCGATTAAATAGATTTCTTAGTTATCAACTTATTAAATAATAATATTTATATATAATAATGTTTTTAATTATTAATTAAGTAAAAAAACGTGATTGATTTTAAACAATTTTTCCATGTTTTTTTGTCTTTCTCTCTCTCTCTATTTTTATACATGTCACGACATGTATTTATCCATAATATTAAATGTAAGTTCAAGACTGTAGAAACAAGCGGCGTTTGCAATAAATGCACGTATCAGGACAGGTACCACACCACGATAAAGTCCTAGAATACCTCCTTCTTTCATTATTATTGGAAAAACAGATCTAACACCTCGTGGATAAGTTCCCATTGGAGAAATTTGTATTCGTGTCTTAATTGAATCAGCAGGTAAACTAACGAGCCAGGTTGCTATTCCTGCCGTACCACCAGCCAATAGAGGTTGCCATGTTATCTTATTGTGTTAATCAATTAATTAAATATTAGAATCAAATCTATTAAATATA